>JACAXG010000125.1:2074778-2157211 GCA_018881555.1 Amblyornis subalaris | reverse complement strand
CCTCCACCATCCCCCTGGCCTTGGAATGAGGACAAGGATGGTGGGGACCCAGGATTATTCTTTTCTGGTCCTGTGTTTACCATTAGTTTTTTTACCTGGCCGTGCACATGCCATAAAACCTTTCCCAGCATGACCTGGGAGGGCCGTGACCTCCCTTTGGAGGCTGGGATTGGAATTTGGGAAGGGTTTGGGTGGGATTTTGCACAAGGAGGACTCCAGGCAGCACTGGRACAGAACAACAATAAATAATAATTAAAAAAAAAAAGGTGTCAACAGATTTACTTCCTTCTGATCTGGTGTGGATGCTTACCTGGACCTGTGCTGGACCAGTTCAAGACATTAACCTGCCAGAAATCCTTTTTTTTTTTTTTGGTTGGGTTTATTTTATTCCTTTTTAGAGGCTGAACTGGCACACTGACGTGTTGTGCAAGAGCCAGGCTGACACCAAGGACRTGCCCTGAGCGAGGAAGGGGCAAGGTCAGAGCATTTTGAGATCAGTTCTGCTGCTGTAGTGAAACCACACTTTCACAGGGCCAGGATGCTGCTGCCTGGGGTCAGATGCAAGGGTTTGCTCATCCCTGGATGCTCAAGTGCAAAGACAAGCCCACAAATGAGCTGAGCTGGTTAGTGGAAAACCAGCCTTTCCCCTCCAAATAATGGTGTCACGAGCCATCAGCGACCTCCCACGCACAAGACCTCTCTCTCCCAAAAGTCATGCAGAGGYTTCCCATCTCCTCCTTGCGAGGGARCCTCAAATCACAGCCAGCAGTTCTCACAAGCTTCCCATTGATTTCTGGCAGCTCGCGAATGTGGCGAGTGGCACGGAGTTGATACTGCAGATCCATAATTAATGCTTTGTGATCCCAGATCTGAAGGCCCTTTCACAGGCAGAGGGACTGTTAAACTGCCCCTGAAGATGAGGGATAGAGTCGTGGAAGGGATTAGCAGCCAAGCCAGTAATGAGCTCAGAAAAAAACACAAGCATGGGAGATGAAAAAAAAATCTGCGAGTGAAAAACATCCATTTATGAAGTGCTCTTTCGCAGAAGGCGAGTGCTTCTGAAGCCACCTAAAGTGCAGATATTCTCATTGCCTCTGAAAGCCTGAGTCAGACACTTTGGAGCCTGGAATTCCCAGGATGTGGTTCAGCCAGACCAAGCTGGAAGGAGGTTTGGGGGCTGATGTGCTTGGTGCAGACAGCGGAGCAGTGACACAGCTCTCCAGGCTGGGGCATCCATCACTGGAATTCTCTTTTTAAGAATGTCCCAGTGCTTTTTCTTATGTTTTTTCACAATTGCATGGGGGATTTTGGCTGGGCAGTGGGGGAAGAGAGTAAAAGGAACTGGTGGAAGGAGCTTGGAGTAGCAGGAAGGGCCCTTATCCAACCCTTCCTCCCAATAACTCCATGCCCAGCAGAGACCGGGGCAAGAACTTCCTTGTTGGGAATGTCTTTCTAGAAGAGTTTTCCCCTGTTTCATCCTGCTCTGTTCTAAAATGCTGCACTGAGAGCCCACCCTGTGGCGTGGGCACCCACTGTGAACTCACCCACTGCGGGGCTGGTGCCACTCAAGTGSCAGATGGGTCACTTGAGGTGTCCTTTTCAGGCCTGGTGATGGGTGTTCACTGGGATTTAAGCAGAAAATAAATAARTAAGTAAATAGTATATAAATATGTACATATAAAATAATTATATATAAAATTATTCACATGCAACAATTCCAATATTTTCATATGGGCCGGGGAAAAAAAGAAAGAAAAACAGGCAGAGGAGAGGTTTTGAGGACAGATGCAGCCAGTTCTCCCACTTAGGAATATTGTCTGTCTGCACATCCTGAAAAGGAGGGATTTATATCAGCTGGAACCAATAGGTAGATAAAGAGCCCACTTCAACAGGAAAAAGAAGCCATTATCCATTGCMTAGTTAGCTTATGAGAATGAAAAAAGAGCATTTGGAGAAAATATCTGCCCATTAAATATGGAGTTAAGAGCTTGGCTTAGGCTCAGAAGGGAAAAAAAAGGCTTTTGATTAACCAATAAAGCCAATGGTGATGTTGAGATTATTCAGGGTTTATTGCCTTTATGAAAAGGGTAAAAAAAAAGGAAAGGGAAAAAATGAAAACAAAAAAAACAGAAAGAAGGAAAAGACAGTCTGGTTTACATTTGTTGGGACTGCAGTAGATTGCTCTTGCCAGGGTAATAAACAGTAGCTGGGATGCATCATGCAGGGCTGGTTATGAAGATGAAAATGAGCATCTCTTTGGGTTTGAAAACGCTGGGAGGCATCTCAGCTGACACTTCCCCCCCTGCTGCCTCTGAGGAGGGAAGATGGACTGCAGTGGCCTTGGCTGTGCTTACTTAACCTCAGTGCAATTCTTCTACTCCATGGATCAATGCGAGGCCTTCAGCTTGGTTATGACATTTAGGTGGACCCATTAGGAAAAATCAAGAGGAGAGTGATCCCAGGGCTCTCTGTCCACGGGGAAAGGTGGAAGGATCAGGAGTGTTTCATCCTTTGAAGAGGGGCAACCTCTCAATCTGCACAAGACCAGCAGGGTGGGGAAGGAAAWATGCTCTTCTCCATGGGATTAGTCAGGAAGCTCTGCCATAAAATCAGGGGAGGCTCAGGTGATGATCTGTGAGCCATTTCCTAAGGGGGCACTGGAGGTGGTCTGGGAGGGACTGGAGGAATCTCCCAGCAGGTCAGAGGAACGTCAATCTGGAARTGCCCAGGCAGGGTTGAGGCTTGGCACTGCTTGGCAACATATGTCAAGGTTCCTCCAAGACTTAATTATCAAAATCAAAGCTGTGGATGGCAGAAAATGTGGAAAATCGTGTCTTTAAACGGACTAATGAACAGGATACAGCACTGCTCAGGCCCCTCTTACAGCAAAGCAAAGTTGCTGCTTTCCRGGAAGTGAGCATAGAAAAATAAAAGTGAGAAATCCTGGGAAATTATTTGAAACTTGTTTTGGGATTAACTATTGGAATAACCTGCCAAAGGAGCTGCTGCATTCCTCACCCCAAAGGGACARTGGATTGTCCCCTAGTCAAAAGTGGATGCAGAAGGAAGTTCTGGGGAGATCAACATTGTTTATGCAGCAAGCACTGACAGTGATTTCCTGCTCTGGGCAATGTAGGAGCTCAGAGTGATGGGAAAGGTCCTTTCTAGCCTTGCATTATTCCCTGTTCCTCTGAGTCCATCACTCTTGTGCCCGAGTCTGCCTCAACCAGGAGACATCAGTCACACAGAACTGGACTCTGGCCATGCCCCCATTGCAGGCAGGGCTTGGCTTGCTCTGGCAGACACCCACAGCAATTACAGTCTCTTGTGAAGGATTCCCTTCTCCGGTCCTTTGCCTGAAACCTGGTGGGATTTCAGCTCTGAGTTCCCTCATTTCAGCATTTTTTTTGGTCTGAGCCTGGAAACGCATTAGGACTCCTCTGAAGTAACTGTGAGCATCCTATGAGACCCCAGTAGGGCCTTAATTAAAGCTTTAGGAACCAGGACAGATTAAATGAGAAACAATCACTGCAGGAATCCAGTTTGCCTTTGCTGAGCAATAGGGAAGAGGGAAGAAAATGGCCCCAGTTTTGCTTGGTTTTCACCTGTCAACCTCAGGAAACAATTCCCTAACAGAGGTTCCTGGCTGTTTCTCCCAGAGCTCCGCAAGTGCCCTTGGGTGTTTTGGAGGTCCGTGTTGTTCCTGAAAACAGACACAGAATTTCCATAGGAAAATACTCACCGGATACCATAAAAAAAATGGTGCTACATTGCTCAGCTCAGTCCTCCTGGCTCCCCATAAAACTGTAGATATATTCAGGTTGGAAAAGCCCTCTGAGATCATTGAGTCCAACTGTTTACCAAGGCCAGCACTAACCCATGTCCCCAAGTGCCACATCCACAAGACTTTTAAACACCTCCAGGGATGGGGACTCCACCCCTGCCGTGGGCAGCCTGTGCCAGGGCTGGACAACTCTTTCTGTGAGTAAAGTTTTTTTAATATTCCATCTAAACCTCCCCACAACTTGAGGCCATTTTCTCAATTTGTGTTTGGACTTGACCATAGAGGGTTTTTCCAACTTTAATTATATTCCTATTGTCCTGTCCCTTGTTCCCTGGGAGCAGAGCCCGACCCCACCTGGCTGCTCTGTCCTGTCAGGGAGTTGTGCAGAGCCAGAAGGTCCCCCCTGAGCCTCCTTTTCTCCAGGCTGAGCCCCTTTCCCAGCTCCCTCAGCTGCTCCTGGTGCTCCAGCCCCTTCCCCAGCTCCTTCCCCTTCCCTGGACACGCTCTAGCCCCTCAATGTCCTTCTTGTCATGAGGGGCCCCAAACTGAACTCAGTATTTGAGGTGAGGCCACAGCATGTCCCAGTCTTCAGCATTTAAGAGCCTCCATGTAGCGGTGAACGACTGGTGGGATGTGGGACTGCCCCCCAATCCTGCAGCCACCATCCCATCGTCATCTCCCACACCGTGGGAGGAACTCACCACCCTTTAGCAAGCAATCAACACCTCCAGGTGGATTGTAGGACACCCAGGGCATCCCTCCTGTTCCCAGCATGACTCCACTCCCAACCCTCCACTCGGGGTGCAGGGATTTGAGGCTTGACCCTCCYGGGCTGGATGCCTCATCCCATTCCCTTTGCCCACCGTGTCCCTCTAATCTCTGCCTGCCTTCCCAGTGGCTCCCTGCAGCCATCAGCAGAAGCAGGGGCTGTGTGTGCTGCCAGGATAATTAGAGTGCTGCAGGGTGCTTAGTATGCAGGCAACGGCTGTGCTAGTGCTGGGGGGAAAAAAAAAGAAAAAAGGGGAAAAAAAAAAAAAAAAGCAACCGAAAAAAAGCCCATTTGCCCAAGCAAAAGAAAAACACTTTCTACCACTTGTTCCTCTGCTTCCCCAGGAACGCCAAACCTCTGCACAGAGGCACTTCTGGCTGCCGTGGGAGGGTGTCTGTGCAGGGATCACCAGGCAATTCTTGGCCCCACAGCATGGCAGTGCTCTCTGCTGGTGGATGCACAGGGAGTGGCTCTGTCCCTCGCCTCCTGCCATGGAGGAGCCTGAGATGGAGCCGGGGGGGGGGGGGGGGGGGGGGGGGGGGGGCAGGTTCTGTGCTCCCTTCAAAAGCCAGGGCTGTGCTGGGGTATGATGGAGCTGAGATGTGCCAGGTTTGCACGTTTAGGGCCAGCTGTGCAATGCAGGCGTGATGCCCTCTTGGTGTCCTTCATCCTACACGTGGTGGGAACCAGCTGGGGTGTCCCTGGTGTGGGAAGGAGAACTGGAGCAGGATCCGGGCACAGCCCCAGGGGTGCACGAGGGGCATCTGCTGCTGAGGGCCTCATTCTTCTTCAGGAAATAACATTGGAAAATCACCTCTGGTTCAGTTTGCTCTGTGATGAGTGGGCAAAAGTCAGGAGAGGCCACTCACCAGGGAGCATTTCCACAGCAGATGGTAGGCAGGAGGCTGGGAGCTGCGTGGATGCTGTGTTTGGGAAGGAAACAGAGACCTGATGCTTGGCCAGCACACAGCAATTACCTCCTGCCTGCCACCAACCTTCAGCCTGCAATGCCCATGATCCYGTCAGACACTCCAGCAGAAACCCTGCAGCTTTCCACCAGAACTGGAGGCTTTTCAGGTGGAGGTGGAAGGGTTAAACTTCCTCCTTCCCTTAAACCRCATGCACAAGGCAGCAATTGTAACAGCAGAGATTGCTGCAGCACTCCAGAGTCTCAGGAATCCCTGGAGCCCAGCACCTGGAACACAAAGGATGCAGGAAGCATCATCCACCTGTAAACCCCATGGGCTGTGGGGGAAAGGGAGGAGAGGGGAAAAAAGGGACATTCTCCTGCCTATTTCCCAGAGAGGGGGTTGAGGTTCAGAGGGGATCAGTGATGTGGCCCATGAGCTGGCTGGGGGACCTCAGGGTTCCTTGTTATCCTCAAGAAACCATAGCTTCCCGATAACACAGGCYGGGAAAAGACCTTATCCCACTTCCTTGTGCCATGCTTTCTCCAGAGCTCTCCCCAGATGAGCTCTTGTCTCTGTTTCTATGGTGAAAATGTCGCTGCTCAGGATGCTTTGCCATTTTGGGTAGCCCTGTGGCCATCCCCCAGCCCAGGCAGAGCAGCACGTGGCCAATATCCAGAAATCCCAGTGAATGTCACTGTCACTCCGTGGGATTGCCTGTGCCCCRGAGATCCATGGAATTGGATCTGTGCAGATGTGAGCAGGCAGATGAACCTGCCCCAGCACAAAAAATGGGCTGTTTTCCCAAGGGCCTCCTCCAGTGTTTCACAGCCTGGGTGTGAAGACAATTTTCCTCGTGTCAGCAACCCTGGCTGGAAATTAAGCAAACTAAGCAACTTGGCTTTCTTGGAGAGCTCCAGGGACAAATGAAAGGAATTGTCCTCCTATCTGCACGAAGTACAGAAATACTGAATGTTCTCCTTTGTACCTCCCAGAATGAATTTGCTTTCAACYTCCGAGTGCTCTCCATCCATGCCCCTGATTTTCTTTTCCCAATTTCTGCCTATCCTGTCATTTCCCGTTTTCAGATATATCCATTTCTCTTTGGTGAGTTCAGCCACTTGCAGTGGCAGTGAGGGGCAAAAATGTGGTGAGCTGTTGTCCTGGGAGAGGAAGGGACCCGCTGTGCTCAGGACAATTCCTGCAGTGCTGGTGCATTTTGCCTCTTTACTTCAGTCCTTATCTCACTGGGCAGAGTTTAAAGCAGGTAGGAGAGAGGGAGGGAAATGTCTTTTCCCAAATAAACTGTGTTTTCCTCAATGAACATCTCCAAGTGTCTGSAAATGTTGACCCTGGACCCAGCAGGATTTGCCTGACTGGAGATGGAGCAGTGGGCTGGGTGTGTTTCAGAATTACAGGTGGATGATGCAAAGAGCTCCCTCTTTTGCACGTTTACTAATACCTGATATCCTGAGGCAAAAAGTTCCGCTGGTGGATCTGGGACTTTGTGAAAAAAGACTCCCTTGGCCTGAGTTAGGATGGTCTGACTGTTTCCCTGGGAAGCTCTAAGTCCTTGCATGGTGGGGTCAAGTCAATCTCAGTCCACCCCAGCAGACAAACCTTTAGAAACCTTCAGGTGACTCTTTCCTCCACTGCAGAGCCCTGTGCTGCACAACCCACACCGATTCACTCCCCACACCTTCTCTCAGTGCAGCTGCAGCCAATTTCTAACCTCTTTSCAGCAGTTTGTCTCAGTTTCTTTCCCTCTCAACAAGGCATTGCTTTGGGCTGTAGAGTTGCTGTCTGGGAGTCCTTGATCCCGGGAAAGGAGAAGCCTTCCCAATGTAATAACACCTCCAGACCCCTCATAAATGCTCCYTTAACAGCAACCAGCTTCTCCCATGCTTTGAAGCCAAAATTGGTTTAATTCATRCCGGCTGCTGAGGGGTTGATTTGGGGTGTCTGGCTCTGCCCCAGAGAGGGGCAGGTTAACCCCTTCTCTGTGGAGACCCCAAAGCACCCTGCCTGGGTGTGGTGGGAGGCAYTGGCAGAGAGAAGGGCTGTTCTCCATGGGAAGGGGGTACAGGCTGCAGGAGATGATGTTCTGGCAAGGCCAACCTGGATTGCGCTTGTGGATAATCCCACTGAGGAGTGCCTTGTCCTCCTGAAGATCCATGTGGACMGGAGGGAAAGTGAAGCATAAGGTCCCTGTTGTTCCCAAGCCAGCCCTGATGTCCTGGGGACTGGCAGCCAGCTACCCTGGAGGGACACCAGGAGATGTTTCTGCACTCTGGTTACCCCTGGATGATGAATTCCTTGGTGCAGCTCCTGGTATTGGTGTGTCCTGGAGCTGGGGAGGGATGCATCACCACAACAGGGACTATTGTGTATCAGGAAAAGGTTCTTCACCCAGAGGGTGGTTGGGCGCTGGAACAGGCTCCCCAGGGAAGTGGAAATGGCACCAAGTCTTAGAGAGTTCAAGAAACATTTGGAAAATCTCTCAGGCACATGGTGGGATTKTTGGGGGTTGTCCACCTCAGAATATTCCCTGATTCTATGAGGCAAGCTGGASTCAGAGTGGTTCAGATCCCACTCTTTCTTATGCAAAAAACCTCTGGGCTCTGTCAAGAAGGATCTGGGGCTGTTTTCTCTGTRGACCATAAGAAATTACTGTGAGATGGTTTGGAGGGGCTCTCACAAGTTCAAAATTCCCTTGAAAGCTCCAACCAGGTGTCACCCCCTGGAASCTGGATGTCTCCAGAGGTGACCCAAAGGAATCTCCTGAAGGAGAGCTGGTTCTCACGSCCTGCACAGCCCCAGACCGTGAGATGTGCAGCCACCAGGACTCCTGCTGGTTTGGTACTGGGGGCCTTGGAGAAACCTAATGGATGGGGAATCCTAAGGAACCCCACTGAGGAATATGATGCACCCTGTTCCAGGACCCAGAGACAGCCGTGGCAACAGCTCCTGTGCTGGTGGAATGAGGGTGATTCCCAAGCACATCCTTGCTCAGACAAGGGGAGCACCAGACTGATCCCACCCTGCTGCTGGCTGGGAAGAGGGACTGTGAAATCTTTCCCGTGGAGTTTTCCTGCCTCTCCTTCTGTGCCCCAATTACTGAGTCATGGTGACTCATTGAGCACTACGTGGTGTTGAAGTCACTCAGCACATTTTCAGTGGGTTTTCCTCCAGCTGAAGGCTTTATGGGACGTGTGGCACAGCAGATAAGGCTGTGAGTGGGGATGTAGGGGACTTGGGGAATTCTTTTTCTTGTGCCTCTGTACCTGCCTTCACTCCAGATGATTTAGCRCCTGAGGGACCCCATGAATCACGATAGTTGTGGTGAGGGCTTGGACTCTGGCCCTGCTTCACTCCTGGAATAAGCCTGTGTGTGGCTKTGAGTCCCTGTGTCCCTGCTGCCCTGATCCAGGTGGAAACTGGTGCTGGAAGGTTTGTCACAGGGTGGGTTGTGATGGAAAGGCAGGGAATGACTTTTCTAGTGAGAGCAAGATTTGGGAGTGCAGCATTTGGGCAGTTCTCAAAGGGAGAGGCCCTTCTCAGCTGTTGAAAACTGTAATTTCTAGTTTAAGCAAGTTGTCTAAACTCCTTGGAGGAGGTGACAGAGAGACAAATGCATTTTCAGGGAAGGTTTTTGTCCYACTTCTCTCCAGCTGGGCTAATAACCTTCTGGAAGTGTCTGTCTGTATCCATCTGCTATCAAAGGACACAAGTGACTGTTCAGCCTGGACACCTCCCTTGCTAAACGCTAGAACTGGGTGACACTGTTGGATCCCAAGAGAAAGGGAATTCCTCCAGTGAGGAGGGAGTTCTTTCAGTGCTGGAGATCTGCAAGACAATGTGGAGCATTTTTTGGGTGTTAACTCTRGAACCTACTAAGGGAGAAGACAGAATATGGGATTCTGAGCAAATTTCCTTCCTTTTTCCATTTCCAATTCCTATCCYGGTATGCAGCAAAACTCAAAGTAGCTGCTTGCCCTTCCTGAGGCTGGCTGGTGTGATCGAAACGAGAACAGAGACAGCTCTAGGGCTTCATGTTCTCCTTTTTCCCTGCTCCTCCCTGTCCCTCCAGCAGCGGAGAGTTGTTTGAAATCCGTGCTGAAAAACTCCTTCTCTTTCAACACCTTCACCCACCTCAGCATCTCTGGCAGGCACGTGCACACACACAGGCACAAAAGCTACAGTGCTCTTTGTTGCTGCTGCTGTTGTTTTGATGCTGAACAAAAGTCCTGGCTCCAACCCCCCCCCTCCTTCCTGGATCACCTTCAGGATTGTGTGTCAGGAATCAATGCTGCAGATGTTGACTTAGCCACGGTGCTAGCAGGAGACTTTTAATACGTTTCAGATACAACAACAAAGAGCAGATGCCAATTCATAGGGAGGGAAGGGAGACGTTTTGATCCGGGGGTTTTTTGGAAGTGAATTTTCATGCAGCCTTTATTTCAGATTTTATAGTGTTTTTTTTTCTTTTCCCTGGAATGCATATTAAATGCTGATAGCCTGTTATCCTTGACCTTTCGAGCCTGTGAATTTGAAAATCCAATTCCCTGTGAAAAGCAATGCATACAATATGGACTTTGAAGAAAATGCCAGTAAGTGAGTTATTTTCTTTATGGCCCTGCAAGAGTCTCCTACCACCAGAAAAAAAAGGCAAGAGCACAACTTGGGTGTAAAACAGTCAACAAGGAGAGAGGTTTCCACGCTTTGCAGGCCGTGGGTCTTGTTCACCCAGTGGGTAGGAAGGCACATTAAGTTGTTAGGAGAAATAATTCACATTCCTCTTTCTCAGCACTCCAGTTCTTGTGCTTTTTAACTCCTCTAGTGCTGCCAGATGGGCTCAGAGCATCTTGGTGGAACGTGCCACCAGATGTGCCGCTGTGTCCTGCTGGGATTGTCTTTAAACACCGAGAGATTGTGCTGGGAATATCACAATCACCTTTTCTTCCTGGTGTGCTGAAAGGGTTCTGGTGACTTCCAGTGGTGTTGGGGGCAACCCTTGGAAGCTGCTTTCCAGATGCGCTGGAGATACCCCAASGGATTTCTCTTCCGGCTTCTAATTTTAGGTGAAAAAAGGCAACACTGGGAACATCCCTGGGGAGTTTTCTTCCAGGTGATGTGTGGATAGGTCAGGACACTCTTTGTCCAACAATCCAGTAAACCCACTGCAGTKCTCAGTTTGCCAAATATTTCCCTTCTCTTGTCCTCAACCTTCCACCACTATTTTTGAAAACTGCTTTAGCTTGGGCAGAATTGCCCTGGCACTTACACATTTTGCTTATAACAGCACAATTCCTCCACTGTCCAGCTTCTGGCCGGGAATGACGGTTACCTTATTTTTGCTTTTAAAATATCCCGTGTTTCCGTATGGAAAAAGGCTGGGAGGGGTGTTTGAGAACTGTTAAACCCGTGAATACATTTTCCAATGGCAGTCAGATCACTGTGGGGTTGGTAAGAAGGGAAATCCAGATGTTTTAAGAACAAAATAAGATATTTCACAACTAAAAAGGTCATTTATTAGTGGTAGTCCCCATAGACCTGCTGTCTCCTCTGGGCATCAGGAGAACATAGCAAAACCAAGGAGCAAAAGTTGGAGTTTACRGAAGAAATTCCTGTCTGGGAAGGCAGTGAAGTCCTGGCACAAGTTGCCCAGAGAAGCTGTGGATACCCCATCCCTGGTGGTCTCCAAGGCCGGGCTGGATGGGGCTTGGAGCAACCTGGSATAGTGGAAGGTGTCCCTGCCCCTGACAGGGAGTGGGACTGGATGATCTTTAAGGTCTCTTCCAACCCAAACCACTCTATGATTCCATGAACTTCCATTCCTGCAGAATCCAGGCACAATCCCACAGCTTTTCAAGCTGTAGGCTCTTAGCAGATATACRGGACCTCTGCAGGAGGAATTGGAATTACCCCTGTGTGCAGAAACTGTGGCCCAAGACCAAGGCAAAACACAAATTCTTTGGGATTAAGTTCTCCGACTTTTACAAGGAAGCCAAAATTTGTACAAAATCCAAAGCCTTGAAAGCCACGTGGACCAAAACTCCCCAAAGTCAGGAGCTTTCAGAACCGTTTTGCTGGCAGCTAAACCCTGCCTCAAACAAGACACAGCTCCTAAGCCCCTTTGTGCATCTGAACCTTATTTTCCACATCCAGGCTCAGGCAGGGAGTCTGTGGTGGAGCAGGAGAGGGAGCCAGGTCTGTCAGGCTCCGGGATGGCTCCGTGGTGGATGGACACCTCGCCTCTGGCTGTGCTGCCTGTGAGTGGCATGAAATGAATCTTCAAAGGGCTCYGTGGATGCCCTGGCCTCTCTCATCTCAGTGGTGGCAGCCCCTGGGTGTTTGCTCGCAGACAATGGCACCACGGGGTGGTTGGCACAGGCAGATACTCTGTGCCACGCTTGGCTTTTCCTGATCTTTTTTTCTTCCCCTTCTTATTTTCTCCCCACTCTTTTCCTTCTAATTTAGAGCTCCAGATTAAATTCAACTTAATTAGAAGGATTATACATCTTATAAATTTAATATTTAACATGCAAGCATAGGCTTTTATTAAAGGTGTCCTAGGAGGAATGGTAATGAGTTATTGCACAATAAATAGTTGGGCGGAAATGAGTGTGATAAAGGACTGGAACTTCTGGAGAAAGGGAGGGGGAAAGGGGATGCGGATGCTTGGGAAGCATCTCTGGTGACTGCTCAGAGTGCTGCTGTCACCTCTCTGCTGCTCACACGGCGACCCTTCCAAATGCAAGAGGAATTTTCCTTCGGCATGGGCAGGAGGAAAGATTTGAGAAGCCAGGGAGGGAAGGACGTGGGGAAGGTCGGGGGGTTGGGTGACGGAGGGATGGATTCTGGTGCATTCCATGCGACGTGGTGCAGGATTGGGCCTTTGAACGGAGAGCTCGGGTGGGATTCACCTCTTGGAGCGTCTCCAGYGTGGGTGGCTCGTGAGCTGGCACCTGTGGGCAGCAGGGATCTCACTGACACCATCATCAGGGCCGGGGATTGAGTCACTGGGCCGTGAGGAGGTGTTTGTTTTAGGATGAGACAACTTGCACTGAATTCTGCACAGGAGACTTCTCCGGGGACTCTGAGGGATCAAAGGCTTTGTTTGTGCTGGTAAATTAAATGGGCCAGAGATTTGTCCTCCTCAGCCTCGAGGGCAAAGGAATCAGTCTGACTCACACTTGGCATTTTCTTGAACAATGAGATAGGGTGGACATTGTGGCTGGTGCTTGGTACCACACCCAGTCCCAGTTTGGTTCCCAGGACAGGGAAACCACTGCCCAGACACTGCTGTCCTCACTGAAGGCACTCAGGTGAATCTTTTCCCCTCTGACAAATGATTTTCACCACAAGGATTGTCCAGGCCTAGCACAAGCTGCCCAGTGCAGTGATGGAGTGACCAGCTCTGGAGGTATATGAAAGACCTGGGGACACAGCTTAGTGATGGCCTTGGCATTTCTGGGTTAGTGGTTGGACTCAATGATCTTGGAGAGCTTTTCCAACCTAAATGAYTCCATGATTCTCTTCTGTCTGGGTGCTAAGTGAAGGCACATCTGGGAAAAGAGGTCTGGGAAGGTGCTGTGGTCCATCTTAAGGAGTGTCTGGTATCAGGGTGGGGAAAGAAGATACCAGCAAGTAATTGGGSTCTCAGCATGAGGGTGTGTGGAGCACTGGGGACAGGCTGGATGTCCAGGAGGTGTGGGATAGGGAAATGGGTTCTGGGGTGTGTCCAGGCAACCTGGTACAAAACTGGGCCCGTCATGGTCTGCAGGGGTAACTGAGATGGGAGAAGTCCTGGCTGGTGGGTTTGTAACTGAGACAACCTCTGGGGCCAGCAGTGCTGTGGTCTGAAAAGACCAGTGAGAGGAGAAGGCACCTCTTCCTGCAAGTGAATTCAAGGCAAGGCTTTGGGGAGYTGGAGCATCTGACTGGGGTGATCCTGCTGCACTTCACATCTCTGTTTTCAGGGGCCATCCTCTTATCATGCCAAAGCCTTTCCCTCACACCCATCCAGGATTTTCTCAGCAGGATTAAATCTTCTCCAGCACTGCCTGTGCAGTTCTGTGTAGGAAATTGCTCTCTGGAGGGTGCACCTGAATTCAGGTCTCCTTGCCCACCCTCAGGATTTGTCTCCCTGTATTTTTCTTTGGCTCCAAGGSATGAAGAGGATGTAGATAAATCTGCCACCCATGTGACAGACCAACCAGGCTCCAGGGCTTGTGCAAATAAACACCTTTTCATTTCCATCCGGGGTGGGAAGGCTGCCCTTGACAAGAAGGGAGTTAAGGAGCTGTGTAAATACACAATTTTAGGCCCTTTGGATTTATGCGATGGAGCTGGCAAAGAGTTGGAACCARCTCTGGTCGCTCTGGTCAGCAAACAGGGCCAGTTGTTATCTCCACAGATGGCCCCCTCTGGCCCCCCACGCCTGATATTTGTAATTACAAGCGGGGATTATGCGGGAAGGAGATGGAATCAAGCATGAAAAGCCAGCAGGCAGCAGGGGAGCTTAGACACCGGCTGGCTCCTCCTGATGGAGGCAGAGATAGCACCAAGCCCCGTGAGCAGGCTTGGGGTGCACATGTCAAACCTTTAGGGATCCTGATAGGGGGATTAAAGCCGGGAGGAGGGAAGGGGGAAACATCTGATTARCATTTTTCATGCACGCCCAGGGCTACCATGGTGTGCTAATGAGTCCTGGTGTGGCAGCAAAGCTTTCTTAGTGCCCTCTGCCCTGAACAGCCTCACRGGGAAGCTGGGCACGGACAGGGCTTAACTCCCACCTTTTAAGTACAGCTTTGGACCCTTTGGAGCACGGGAGGGGTGCTCTGGCTGGGGCAGGGGTGCTGCAGGGAGCTGGAGGAAGGAAAGCTCCCATTCCCATTGTTGTCTCCCCTGTATCATGATGATAAAATAATTAGAGCACTGTCACCCAGAGTTGGATATTTGGTGGCAGGGGATGTCTATGCAGTGGTCTGTTATCCAATAATTCCAGGAGTCTTGCCATTTCCCTGGAAAATGACTCGTATTATAGAGCCTGGGGGTGCTGGGCACTGAGCACATGGAGCTGCTGGGGAGGCAGGAGGAGGGAGAACAGGGACATTGGGGTGGGAAAGGTACAGGGACCCTGTGGAGACACAGCCTATGACCTCTCCATGTCCTTGGGAAGGTGGGATGGTGGACTCAGCAGAGAATCCTGCCAGGGACCAACACAAGGCACCAGCTTCCAGCTTTAGGAAAAGGTTTGTGTCTTTCTTTCCGTGAAGGAAGTGYGGTGGGGATGTCAATCATTACTCATGCCCTGAGGGCAAAACAAGCGCAAACCCCTGGGGAAGCTGTGAGGTGTTCCTTCCAACAGCCAGGAGTGGTTAACCACCTCAGGATTGGCAGGGCTGTAGGAAAAGGGACATCCAGACCTTTCCACAGAGTATCTCCCATGGCTGATGAGGTCATTGTGGTCACCTAAAAGAACAGGACCCTGTGAGATCAGACCCTGTACAAACCCAAAGCAGGAAGATGCTCCCTTGTCTTCAGGCAAGGAGACWTTCCCTTAGGATAGGACACCTGTGGAGCTGCAGCCTTGGCAGGGGATGAGAACAGCCCATCGTGGAGAGCTGCAAGCGGGAAGTGCCCCTTTTTGGGCTCCAGCAAACCTCACAGGGACACCCTGCCCTACAGACAGCAGCAAATGCCCCTTTTCCTTCCTTCTCTCTGTTCCCCGTGCTGAAGATTAGGAATTCCTGCTTGACTGGGAATCAGAACAGACAGAAAATACGGGTGACCACTTCCTGCTAYCTATTTTTATCAGAAGGAGAGGGAAAATCTATGGTGAAAGAAAAGGGAGGAGAGAGATGGAAGACACTGTGTGGGTCCAAAGTGTGCTTGCAGTTTCCTGCACCGTCTCCTTTCCTCAAAGCATCCAAACAAGACAACAGGAGCTGATGATTCAATAACGCAGGGCCGGGAGACAATGGGGGGAAGGAGAACAACAACAAAGCGAAGAGGGTTTTAATAACCGTTTATTGAGGCTGTAATTAAATTTTGGTGTCTGTTTGGAAAACAAGAATCTCATTTCGCGCGTGGCCCCCCCCCCCYCCCCACCGCGTCTGCACCCGCGTGTTCTCCTGGGCAATCGCTGAGCATGCTGTGAGCTGATTAGCAAATACAGGTGTGGCAGGCAAGGGAAAAGCCAGGAGGAGAGGAGAGCATCAGGAGATTTTTCCGAGTCTGGCACCAGCCCTGTTGCAGGTGGGAAGCAGGAACCTGGAAACAAGTTGTGGATCCAGGTTGGAACTCGAGGCAGAAGAGGGAAGGTGTGGAGAGGGGGGAGCGTGGGGCTGACCCCTGGGCTCAGGGGTTGCCAGGCAGTTTGATTTGCCATGGAAAAGGGATTCAGTCCCTGTAGAAAGGCAAAAGGACGCTGAGAGTTGTGGCTCCAAGGCTGTTACAGTCCATTTATTTTCCGTGTGGGCGAAAGAAACTTTTGATGGGGCTAAAGAAACTTTGAGAGTTCTCTGTGAGTGAAATGAACCATAACAGGGCGCATGCTCTGAGGCTGAGGGCACGGARTACAGTTATTTATGTCCATAAATCTCCTTCTCCTCTCTTCCCACGGCCTGATGGGCTCAGGCAGTGTCCATGTCACCTCCTCAACCCTCCCAGGGCGCTGCTGTCAGGGTGAGGGTGGCATTGGCCAAAGCTGTGCCAGGGGCTGTGCCAGCAGCTCTTTCCCTGGCCCTGCATGGTATTTTGAGAGGTTTAGCCTCCGAGGTGGATGCTTTTGCAGAGGGATGAGGAGCACAGCAGAAGCACAACCTCCTGCCCGCGTGGAGAGCCACGGCAGCCCTGGGCTAACACAGTTGTGGCCAGAAAGTGGGAGAGAGGARCATGCAGGTGCTCTCCACCTCGCTGTCCCTCCTAGAGAGAAGAATACGGCATTTTCCTTGGAACTGCTGTTTTCCAGCAGCTGTCTTCCCTCCCCGTGCTCTCCCAGCCTGATGAAACTCAAGGAATGACCATGGGAAACTCTACCCCAGCTGGACCAGGCTTTCTATGGGAGTAAACCAGCATTTTCCCCATCACAACCTGCCTGCAGGGCTCATTGCCTGATTTCTGCCTGCTCATTAGAAGGCACAGCAGCAACACTGCCGTGGTCACTGCCTCAGAGCCCATCACCTCCTGCGTTAGCTCTGACTGCCAGGAGCTGGGTGGAGGAGCCGCTCCTGGTCCCTGCCAGAGCGTTCCCCGGGCAGAAGGGCTGCATTCCACCCTCATTGGTATTCCGGGAGCACCACTCACTTAGCAGTATCTCCTGCCATCAATAAACCAATGCAAACAGAGATAAGCCAGATAAAGCGAAAGTAGGTCACTTCTGCAGCACAATGACACCCAGCTCGGTTATTCCTTGCCCAGCCTCAGGGTTAACTCTCTCTCCCACCATGGAGTTTCTCTTCTCCTCCTCCTTTTTCGCTCAGAGTTGCCAGGGAGCAGGGGCAGGGCGGTCACGCAGGTGTAGAACTCTCCCCACAGCCCCACCRCGCCCCAGGCTGAGGGCACGTGGGGGTTGTTGCGTGTGGTGGAGGAGCTGATGGAGGGGTTGGTGTCACTCACAGATYCTCTGAAGTCTGTGTTGCTTTTTCATCAGTCAAAGCACTGGAAAGGTGTTTCCTGGGGATGGTTGGGGGAATCTGGCTTTGGCCCTYGCAAGAGCTGCTCTCCTCGGTGGCCTCCCTGCCCATGGGCTTGGAATTAGGTGATCTTTAAGGTCCCTTCCAACCCAAACCAYTCCRTGGTTCTGTGAAGGACACATATTCTGGACATGTAGGTCCTGTATTCCCTGCTGTGTCTCAGCAAAGAACGTCACAAATTCTTCCCTTGGTATCAGCTCATCTTTAATCCTCAATGTTCATTTAACTACTCCTATTGAGATAAGATTTCATTCCCAGTTGCCTCTCATATCATTGACTTATTCCCTGAGAACTCTAAGAGCTGGTTGGTGTCYCATAAAATGTCACTCTTGCAGCATGAGGTGACAATGGCTTTCTCCTGATGTCACCTGAGGCCCAGTCTGGGCTGGTGACAAGCTTTGTGACCGAGGTACCATCACCTGAGCCATCCAGACACCTTGGTTGGCTGTGATTTTATTATCACAATATATCAGTGCTGTTTATTGGCTGTTACACAGGTTGCAAGTGCTGTTATGGAAGCAGAAGAACCTCTGGAGATGCTTCTAAGACCTTTTAGCCCTGCAAAGAAACATAAGGATTATGTCAGTCTTGGATGATGTCCAGGAAACAAGACAAGCAGAGATGATAGAGTGTTCCTTTTTGGAGATTTCTGTAAGTGCTCTCTTCATTAGCATAAATGCTTATGGGAAATACATTTTAAAATTTCTCGTTTAAATGTTCATTCCTACGAAAAGGGGTCCTAAAAGTGACCCTCATCCATCCAAGAAAACAGAAATGACACCATAGTGGTGGGATTATCACCAGCTTGAATGACAAATAATCCCTTCTCAGTGCTCCCTCTACAGCAGGAAAGAAATTCATCGCAAAATAAAATTATAAAATAAATAAATCTCAGAAAACAACAGCCAAGTTTACAGGTGTTAACCAAAACATYTGCCTTGTTCTCTGAACCTTGCTGAAGATTCTAACGTCCCCCAAAAGCCTTTGTCCTGCGTCTCCCAAGCAGCTGCCCCTCTGGTGCCTGAGGAAGGAGGGGTGGGAAGGACAGAGGACCTACTGAGGAGGTGTCTGGAGGTTCTCACTGAGGCTCTGAAATATTTGTGTGTGTCTGAGGTGCCTCTTCTGCTCAGGTACCCTTGGTTTGTGACCCTTTCAGTGCCATCTGTATCGTGATACCCACGGTCTGTGTTTCAAAGGCAGAGCAGGAGCAGGAACGCTCTGGTTCTTGTCCCAGGGGGGTAGCATGGGATCTTCTCCCCCATTTTCAAGGAGGCATGGGGACTGGCACTTCCCACGGGTGAGTGCCTGCAGGACAGGGTGGATCTCAGTGTGGATGAATGTCCTATTTTGGCCTGTCTTCCCTTAGAGGAGCCATCCTCATTTCTGTGTCAGTTGGATTTCTTCTAGAACTGCTCGTCTTCCCATCGAATTTGGCTCTTCCAGCAGCCYCCACCCAGGTGGGCTCCTGGGCCAGCAGAGATGCTATGGGAGCCTTGTGTGTAGCCAAAGGGAAGGGAGAGAGAGGATGTGTCTGGCTTCACATCTCGTTCCCTCTGCTTCCTTGGCTTCATGGCTGCGGAGCCACCTGCGTGGGAGTTACTCAGATGGGAATTACTCAGATGGGAATTACTCAGATGACCTTTCTGAAGTCTCTCTTGGAGCACCAGGCTCATTTACCAGCAGAGGTCAAGTGGTTCACGTTGGGAGCTGAGACAAAAAAAATCCTTGGAGTTGAGCACCAAATTCCATCCATCCACTCAAATCCTTGCCTCTTGTCCTTGATCCAGCCCGCTCCCACCCTGCTTGCCGTTATCAGGTGCCCCRGGAGGCAGCAAGGAGCTGCTGCCCCATCCTGCCACATCCCAGATTTGGTGCTGGATCATCCCTGCATCTACTCCATCTGCTCCTGTTCTCCCCAAGCCTGTTTGGGAACCCGGCTGTGCCGGCAGCACGCGGCAGGGCACGTGCCCAGTGTGGCAGCGAAGCCTCCTCYGGAAGCTCTCCCGTGTTCCCTCTATGCTAATATGACCCTAATGGCCTCATTAGTTTTAATTTGTTTGGCCACCAGATTTAGATGAGTATTCCAGCGATAACTCGAGACCTGGGGAGTGCAAACAGTGACTCATTAATGCCGTTGGAGTTCCTGCCCGGGGTGGCTGTAGAGGAGGAGGGCAGTGCTGGAAGGTGGACTTCCGTGTACCTGGATGCTGCCGGGCACAGCCACGGCTCCACAGCTTCTGCAGAGGCTCAGAGCTGGCAAACAGCATCCACAGCCCGACCTGGAGGCAGCTTAAATAACTCTTCCAGAAATCCCTGAGGAAAGGACAGCACCTCAACTGGCAGGAAAAGCACAGAAATGTAGRGATTGATCCAAGGGGTGATATTGGATATTGGAGAAATACAATAGAGGGGAAATGACTCACTGCCCAGTTTCACTGGGGTTCAGGCAAATCACTTTAATGGGCTCTGAGGGGAGCTGCTTGCAGAGACTGGGGTCAGGCAGCATCCTGCATGTCAGCACAACAGAGGGAATTTGCACCTCCAAGTGCAAATGTGGGTGTGGATGAAGGAGCCTCGAGGGGATGGAATGGTGGCCAGTGCAGATTTTCAGCTTGAAAAGATATTCCCAGTGGAAAAATAGCCTCAAATTCTTCCTTCTTTGCATACCTTTGCTCTGTCACAGTCCCCAGGGTGTCTTGCTTGGAGTTCTCTGATAAACATGGGGAAAATAAAGCAGAGAAAGATGCATTGTAGGCTTTTTCTGGGTGAAGAAAGTCTCTCAGAAATACTGTTGGTCTGTCCTGGATTGTGTTCTTGTGATAAAGGAAATATCCTTCCCTCCTTCCTGCTCTCTATAGCTTCCTCAGGAGTGGATTAAATCACTGCAGCCCCTGGATGGACAGCGTGGTCCCTCCTGCTCAGTACAGAGTATTCTGGTTCAGACCTTGCCTGTGGCCACAATATTTACTGGCTCTCTTCCAATCTGAAGCCTCATCCTCCTTTTCTTCCGTATTTTCCCTGCACTTTCACATTCATCTCCTCCTTTCTGGCTGAAACAAGAGATGCCAGACAAAATCAGGGACTAGCATAGCTGCAACTTGTCTTATTTAGCTTGGATTTTACTGCTCCTGAGAAAGACTCAGACAGTCAMCAGCACTGGTTTGATTTTATTGAGGGCTGTATTGAAACTTCAGCCAAGTGCTGGGACAGGGGGGCTCGAGCCCTTCTTCATCTCCTGCTGTGTAAATAATTTTTTTTCCTCCAAATGGATTAGTGACTCCTCTAAGAACAGTGATGCCTGAAAAGTGTATGGGAGACTTCCCACCTCATATTATCTGTTCCCAAAACACTGAGATTGCTGTGAGCCTTTAACTGTATCACAAAACATCATCTCACCCTCGGCCCCACTCCGGTGCTCCTGCTCACTGATTTCGTCTCATGTTAAACACTGCTTTGCTTTTGCAGGGGGAGAGCAAACCCCTGTGAGGCACTGCAGGGGAATTCCTCTCCTCTCCAGGAAGCAAACGGCCTGGAGTGCCAGGAGAGAGGTGGTTCACTTCTCCCTGCGTGTCTCCTGCACTGCCTTGGTCGGGGCTGGGTGTGAGGGCAATAAAAGATGAGTGTTTGATACAGCTCGTGCTCGCCCGACAAGGGCAGCTCTCAGCAGAAACAAGAAGGGGTTCAGCGCCACTGATGAGAGGYTTGCTCCACATTGCTCAGGGAGATGGGGAAAAGAGACTTTGATGCTGCTCTCCACTGACAGGATAAGGATCTCATCTCTGTGACAGAGATGGGAATGGCTGGGAGTTTTTGGCTGTCAAACCAAGTACAGACTGAGCTGGGCTCAGACTCTCCCTGTGGTTTTAGGATGGGGAAGGCTGAGATGGGATTCTTCAACCTGGAGAAGGGTCTGGGGAGACCTTTGAGCATCTTCCAGTGCCCAAGGGGCTTCAGGAGAGCTGGAGAAGAACTTTGGACAAGGGTCTGGAGGGACAAGACAATGGGGAACACCTTCAAAATGACAGAAAGCAGCTTTAAATCAGATATTTGGAAATATTTTTTGACTGTGAGAGTGGTGAAGCCCTGGCACAGGTTGCCCAGAGAAGCTGGGGCTGCCCCATCCCTGGRAGTGTCCAAGTTCAGGTTGGATGGGTTTTGGAACAACCTGGGATAGTGGAAGGTGTCCCTGCCCACRGCATGGGGTTGGAGCAAGATGATATTCAAGGTCCAGTCAAACCCCAACCATTCTATGATTCTGTGATAGTCATTAATCAATGGCATAATGAAAMCTGGAACTGCCCCCAGAGCCAAGTCCCACGATCCTGCTTCCAGCACAGATCCTGCAGTCGTTAAATTAACTTGTATCAAACCAGGGATGCTAACAGCAAGCCATACATCAAGAATATCTCTTCTCTATTAATTAAGTAGAGGTCAAGGCCCTTTTGCAAGCTCAGGCTCAGCACTGTTAAGGACTCACACTCAGACACAAATGGTGCCTGAGCTCTGGAAACACCAAGCAATGAGTGCACATGAATATTTGTGTGGGTCCAAGCCCCTTGTCTTGTGCCCTGGGTGAATTTATTAGGTGTGGGCATAGAGGGCCAGTCTCAGTCCAGTCCATTGGCACGTGTGTTGGCTGCAGTTCTTCCCCTGCRTGCCTGGAGGTCCCAGTGGTGTGCTGTGGTGTCCAGTTCTCTGCTCCATCCGTACCRGGATCCTGACTGGAGCACCTGGCACTTTGCTTCCAACATCTGAKCCCCTTTCACTCCCAGAGCTGCTTCCAAAGGTTGTCTGTGTAGGTGTTTATGGCCTATGATGCTGCATGGCTGGGACACTGAGTGGTYTAAAGAGATGTTCCCCAGCTCTGGGACTCTGGATTTCCTCCTTTTTCCCAGTGTGAGCCCTGACTTTGGCAAGGCTGAGAGCCAGCACTGTCAGGAGAAGCAGACAGAGCACAAGAACACTCAGCATTCTGCAGTTTGAACATATCCCTAAGTTACTTACGCTCTCTGATATCCCTTCTGCACTGTTTGAGCAGGATCCTCACCATCTGGGCAGTATAAAAATACCCCCAAATCCACCCACGTCCAGAACCCGAGCGTGGCTGCCTAGTCTGGTACCTTCACACACCTTCTGCCKCCTCCTCTGAAGGGCAGAAATCTCTTTTCGGGAGACAACAGCAGCCCTTGCTCTCATTAGGTCACACTGCTCATTATTAGCTGTCATCACACAGCAGGGGCCAAAGCACAGCTCAGAAAAGGCAGGACTGACAAAACTGCTGGAGGGTTCATTAGAGCCGATGATCCCGGGGAGACGAGCTCCCGAAAAGACGCCRGGGTTGGATCCACGCGGGCTCGTTGTCTGGACTCCTGCCTTAGCGGGAGCAAAGCAGGTGCTTGCAGGGCGTGATTAATCTCGCTCTAAAGCAGACATCCCAAATAGGTCGGATGAGTCACGTCCTGGCAGGGCTCCTTTCTCTCTGCAGGCTCCGAAGGTGTCTGAAGGTGAGCGGCTCGGCCGCGGACGACCAACGCGGCGCGCATCAAACGTCAGGTGAGATAAATCCCGCCCCGCGGGACAGATCAAAGCAGTGGACTTTGCACGCTGCAAGAAAGAGGTTGAAATTTGTCTGTCTGGCCAGCTGAAGCCGCTGAAAAGGGTTGTTGAGGGAGGTGGATTGAAAGAGCTGTGGGATAAGGCCGGAGAACGAAACCTTCCTGTGYTGGACAAAACCTTCTTCGTGTTGTCTGGCAATTATTGTCCCAGGAATTGTATTTTCAGCAAAGATGGAAGGAAAGCTGAGGAAGAGGGTGAAGCAGAGCCAGGCATGCTGGAGACTGTGCAGAGGCTCCAAAGAGTTCAGGCACTTCCCATCTCCTCCATGACCATCAACAGCATCCAAGGGTAGGGACTGAAGAGCAAGGTGGCCCTTTGGGAAGACACAGAGACAAGGGGCAGTAGTCTGGTGAGGTGAGGGATAAACAGGAAGAAACTACTCAGAGGTTGCAAATCCAGCCTCTTTCTCCATGCTCAGTGCTTCTGTCACCCTCCAACACCAGCCTATGTGTGACATGGGGCTACACCAGGGTGCAAGAGAAGAGGGACAATGACCTGCCACTCTTGTCCTGTTCGGTGAGCAGACTCACCACTYCTACAAGGGATGCAAACTCAGGCCTTGAGGTCTGGGACAGCAAAAAGTGCTGACCAAAAGTACAGCAAGAACACAGGACCAAGTCCATTTGGCAGCTTGGATCCATCTGCTTTTCACCAATTAGCTCAAGGAAGGACCTTACAATGACCACACTGTCCTGTGCTCTGGAGAGTCTTCTCCACAGACGCCTTCCTGTGTGCTGGAGGAGTGACCTGTGTGCAGSCAAAGCAGTTCACAGCTCAGCTCCAGGTCTCCTGAGGAGCTCCAGCTCTGGCATCCTCTGYTCCCCACGGCAGGGCCATGGCTCAGCTGTGCTTGGCACGCAGGAGGGAGGGGAGACACTTTGGGACAGGTTTGTTCCCACTGTGCGCCACGGCTGCTGCCAGGAAATCAGTTCCTGCAGCTTATTCGACCGTATGGGAACCTTCTGGGGTGTCTCTGTGGGGCATCCTTGGACTCGTGGCTTTGCAGGATTGCAGTTCCCTCACTCCTGTGGCCCGCAGTGAGAGCTGGCAGGAAGGGGCTTAAGGGAGACCCTTGATTATATTTGAGACTGGAGATCTTGTAGGWTTAAAACCTTAGAGGTGCACCACCAAAATCAGATTTAACACACTTTTAAAAAAAACCCCATATARTTTAAAAAAAATATTTAAAAAAATATAATAGATATAATTTATTTTGTAAGAAAATTTTTTATTCCAAATTTCTTCCAGCTCCCATTACATTTTAGCATCTGATTCCCTCAGTATGGGGGAGAYGTTCCCTGTTTACCTGTGGGGTTATTGAGTGGGATGGCACCAGCCCAGGAGCACCCCTGTCTCCCTCAGTGCTTGGCAGAGGAGCRAGTCACAATACCCTCTCTGTTTAACACCTGAGCATCCTCCCCTAGAAAGCCCAGCCCTGCTGTTGCCTGGGCACACATCCCTTTTGGAAGAGACCTACTGGCTCCTCAGGAGCCTTTTTCTCCCGGGAGGAGGCCCATCCCTCTGAGCTGAATTGTTGGTTGTTTGAAGCTGCCTGTTTGCTAAGTCTGGATTCATCGTGCTTGGGCTGTAATTGCAATTTGCACCGAGCAATCCCCGTGTCAGCTGTCACAAAAACAAGCTGCTGAGTGGATGGACAGGGATCCAGAACTCCAGGGATGGACATTTGCTCAAAGGGAGATGTCATTCCTTGCCTGACAAGACCTGAGTAGTCCCGGGGGCTGCTGGTTCTGATGTGTGAGTACTCCCAGGACTTCCCTCAGGCCTTCCCTGATGAGTGAGCCAAGTCACAATTTTGCCTGACAAGCTCATCACAAATCCTGCTCTGCTCCTTTTCCACTCCATCCCAACCCTGTCTTGCTGCTCCTTCTCACAGGTTCACTCTACGACCGCAGATGAAGGTGAACACACATTATAGGAGCTACAAATGTGTGCCAAGAAGCAGATTCTTGCTGGTCCCAGGCTGACATGACCAGTTTGTGGTATRAGGACAACATTCTTCTCCTTGTCATGCAGGCAGGTTCAAGGCCAGACAAGTCAGGATTGTGATGATGGAGCAACTGCTGGAATTGCAGCACTGCCTGGATCCTTCTGAGAGGAAAYAAAGCCACCAATAGTCTGACTGAGACAGGAGGTGGTGGGTGTTGCTTGCATGGCAGAGCAGCACCATGGAGCTGAACTTCCCTGTCTACCCTTCGTCATGTGAGGAATGCTGGGAATAACTCTTCCTCTGGGGGAGGCGGTCATGGAGAAAGAGAAAACTGAGCATTTGGGAACATTCAAGTAATTTTAGGAACTCAGCACTGCAGCTGAGACATTGACTGGAGAGGCTGAAAGCTTAAATAGACAGAAAATTAACTTTTAATAGAAGTGTTATGTACACATTGGAAAGGAAAACTYGCTGCATGGCCGGGGAAGTGCCCATCCAACGGGATGCAGAGTTCCCTCACCCAAAGTGCCTCTAAAGCAGACATGGGGTAAATTTGATAGCCATGAGCTCCAGACCCCACCATCAGGACCAATCCTGATGCCCAGAGTGTCTCCAAAGAGGCTGCTCAGCGTCCCTCTGCCACCCGCTTTTGCACTGGGTGGAATTGAAATGCAGAAGCTCCATGGGAGAAAGCTTTGCAAGGTATGGGATGCCACAGTGTGGAAGATGACATTTGTTTCCACWTTGTAGAAGTTCAGCCTTATCACTACTTTTAGTACAAAAGACTTAGTTCAGACCTAATCACTACTCACGGGAGCTGATGATTTAGAGCTCTGACCTCAGGTGACACCTCCCCTTTGACATCAGAAGTGTGATACCCCACCAAAATCCACCTTCCACAAAGCTGACCTTCTCTCCAAAGGATCCTGAAGGTTGGGAATGTCTSTGAGAGTGCCTTGGTTGAGGGCTGTCACTCAGGTTTTGGAGCTGAGCAGATGCTGCCCTCCCTCTGCGGCTGGGAAGTGGGGATGGTGTGAAAAAAGTGACTTTACTGAAGTTTCAGAGCGGAGTCAGGAATAGAAGCAGTGTCCCTTGGCCCTTTTTGGGATGAATCATCCTTGTAAATCCGCTTGCCTTGGCTGATCTGGTAAATATAGGGTGTGAGAAAGGGTGATTAAGTGACTTATCTGAAGTCACATGTGGCATTTATGGGATTTGGACACAATCCTAAACTGGCTCCACTGCTTTAGCTCCGATGCTTTCCCTGCTGTAGCTGTGACCCTGAAAGCATGCAAACACCATCGTGTATTAGAGCAGAAAGAATAAATTCACAGCCAGCCTGGAAAATCAGCTCCCTAAGGAAATACAAGATTAATCCCATATGGGACAAGATGCAATCTAAAGCAGCCTGTTAATTAATTATTATTATTATCTTAACTAACCCAAGAATGGAGTCAGGGACACAAGAAAGGTTACAGATTTTGACAGATGCAGATTGATTTCTTAGAGCATCCACACCAGGCAGAGCAGCTAATCCCTTTCACAAAGGTGCAAATTGTTAATCTGATTTGCATGCTTGGCTGGCTGCTTTTGTCCCACTGATGGGCAGCAAAAAGCAGGAGCTGGAACCGTTCASCAGGGATACGCTGGTTGGACTTGATGATCCTAGAGGTCTTTTCCAAGATGAGTGATTCCATGATTCTGTGATTAGGAGATTGGGAAGTCGCTAGAGTTTGATGAATAAATGAGAAGTTGTGACTCGGCTGCCACCTGAAATTAATTTTTGATTGACTTTGGAAGGCRTCTCTCTGGGGCTGCTTCCTGTCTGCTGAAACAAAGCAACCCAAAAAGGGGGGAAGGAGGTAGGTGGGGCTGGGGAGAGAAGGAGTGAAATTAAACCAAGAACAGCTCTTAATTAAGGCCTAGGAGCACATCTGAAGATGCTGACAGGTGGTAGCTGGCTTTAGTACTTTGCAAGTGAACTCATTAAACACCAGGCTCCCTCTGCATTTTTAATATCTCTGAAGAAGGTGGTTGAGTCTCTTCTCCAAGGAAAACAAAGCTGTTTAGCATTATATTATATTTAAAGCAGTGCTAAAATTGGGACTGGAGCCCYGGCCCTATTAAGCCAAAAGACCCAATTTAATCTGATAAACAATGACTTATAATGAACTAAACTTTTTTTTTCTCTTAGTGTTTTGCTTAATACTGATGAAAGTTGGTCTCTTATTTTATCTTTTGGTCTTAGGCAAGTTATTGTACAGTCAGACTATGCACAGCATCAACCAAATCTCCACCCCAAGAACTCAAACAAGCAGCTCACAGAGAGACAACTTCAGAGAGACACTAAAWGTGGGTGTCTCCATCTGTGAGCCGAGTCACAGCCCTTGATAGYAGAACTGGAGCTGTTTACAAATGAGCTTTTCCCTTCAGGCTCCTTCAATAACCAGTCAAATGTGACTTTCTGCCTTATGGAATAAAATCCCACTGGTTTTATCGTGTAACTTCGGGGCAAACTCCCCCTGACCGAGCTGCCAGTGGGGGACTTGCACGGCAGCTGGATTTGGGGGCAAGAAGTGACAGAAAGTGTGGGTGAGCAAAGGTGGGCAGATCCTTGGAAGCCAAAGCTCCAGGAAGTGGAGGCACCTTGATGTCTGTTTCTCAGACTGGGAGGGACTTTGCAGACATCACSAAGTGACCACCCAACCCCTGGGATTTCCACCTGCCCCAGTTGTGGCAGCACAGAACGGTGCAAACATCTTAATGGATTTGCCCAGTGCTGGAGGTGAATTGCAAAGCTGAGAGTTGAACCAAGTTCGATTCCCAAGCCACGAACTTCCCTTCCTTTCCCGGGAAGATCCAAGGGTGATGTCTTGGTGTGACGCAGCCATTAATCCCGCCCGAATCTCGGCTACCACAGCGACTTTGATGGCTGCAGTTGGTGACACTCAGTTACCCACAAGTGCCATCAGCTCTGTAACACAATTTGCAAGAAGTCACCATTAATTAATGCTAAGTTATGAAGCACTTGTAGGGAAAGTGACACACCAAATCGACATCAGCGCGAGAGGAGTTCATTACGGCTAATGTTACGACAATAAAAGACAGAGGAATTAATGATGAATTTCAATGTTAAGTATCACTTTTCCCGTGCTTTAATGCGTTGTCTCGGGAGGGAGGGGGCACTTGGAGAGGAGCTGGAAAGGGGCAGCATAATTTAGCTTGAAAAAAGAATTCTCCATCTCGTCTGTGTACGGAGTGTCTGAGCTGTGCTCTGCACAATCACACACCCTACTGATCCTTAGCCCTGTAAACACACCCTAAAGTGGTCCCTCACATCCCATACACCCCACAGCTCTCCATGTGGAGCAGGTTTGACATTAACAGACCCACCTCCAACTTMCAGCCTAAGGTTTGATGGCTTAACCACTCACCATTTACTCAAACGCTGCYGTGTCCATCCCACCCCACTGCAGACAGACCCATCTTTGTCCCTCCTCTCTTCCCTCTTGCCTTTCCTCCCCAAAATCTCTGCCAGCTCTTTTGTGCCAAATTCTGGTTTGGTTGGTTGTGAATCCGCCTGAATGAGTGGAAACCTGAGAAAGAAGGGGGTGATTTTAGAAGTTGGTGGTGTTTTTTTTTTTTCAAATCTATTCTCAATTGGATTCACAAGACAGCATGAACTCCAAGAAAAAAMCTCAGAAAAAAAACCTCTCAAGCATTGTACTATAATAAGGCTGATTCTGAATTCATGAAAAGTTTACATTTTCATATTGTTTTAGAMTATAAAGGAAACCACCTGAAGAGCTGAGCATTGGCTGACAAAATACTGCAAGGTATTGCATATAAATAACTGCACTGAAAACCTCTGAAGGTTTCTTATGCCATCAAGAACTCCAGAAGAATTAGTCCCAGGGATTAAAACATCCCAAAATGATAAAGCCATATGTTTTATTTTAAYGAAAGAGGTGTTGGGGATCTGCCATTTAAAATCCTGGCTAAAACCAGCTTGCTTGATCGCTGCTACCCCAAAATTGCAAACCTGCATGAGATTCTAGTGTAGAAATCCTTCTGCAATGGGCTGTGAAGCCAAGCCAAGGCAATTCCCTCAGTTAATCAATACACAAAGTGCTGCTGAGGTTCTGATCTCACCCAGAGCATCACACGCTCCCCTCATCCCAGAGCCCTGCCAGATCGAACCCGGGAATCCAATGGAAAACACACTCCAGCACTGCAGAGCTGCACTTCTGAGACAAACCAACATTAATGCCGAAGTGTTTGATGGTGGCAGCCCCACTGAGCCACAAACACACTCCTGTCCTGGGAACAGGCCTTAAAAATAAGAATAAAAATCCAGTATGTCGGGCGCTGGGAAGATTGGATTGGAAACAAGGAGTTGGTTTGCAAGGGATCAGTGCTCGGATGCCTCAGTTCTGCAGGCTGGATCCCAACAGCAGAAAACAGGACCTCTTCCCTCTTCTTTGCCCCAAGGACACACAACAAGAACCTTGGAGGTGAAAGATTGTAATGCCCCTCAGCAGGAGAGCCTKAAAGAGAGAAATATTTTCATCTGTATTGTTCTAAATCCAGTGAGATATGAACAAACTTCCTTTCTCAAATTACCTGAAAGAGTAGGAAAGTGTTTGTCAAACTGGATTAAAGTCGGAAGCTCAATGACATATCAGGATAGTGATTTACCCAGGTGAATTTTCCTTCTTTGACTGTTTTTCCTCCTTTTCCCAGGTGGATTTTCCTTCTTTGACTGTTTTTCCTGCTTTTCCTTGATATTTGATATCCACACACCCTTTTTTTTTTTTTTTTTTTTTTAAGAGGACAAGGACATAAACGAATCCCATCTCCTCCTCTCTTTCAATGCCATGTGGCCCTGCCCACCTGTCCCCAGGTGTATCCCTTGGGAGGATGGTCTGAAGCTCTGCTTGGTGTCTTTCTACACCAGCGACCTCCTTCTCAGCTCTGCTCTGTCACCCATTGGCACCCCAGCTGAAGAAATGCCTAAATATTTTGGTTTGTACCCACACTTTGCTCCGCTTTCCTGCCATCTGGACACACTTCACCTCTTTGGGTGCCCTGCACATCCCCGCATCTCTGTACGCACCCTGCCCACCCTGCAGGCTGCCACAGGGGCACCGAGATGGAGATTACAGCCACTAATTGCACACAAACAAGTGATTAGCGGGACAATTGCGAAGCACACCCCACCCTTGCGCTAATTCTTCATTCCCCGCATGGAGTGATGCCCTTTTGTTTCCCTGGATAAGTCCCTAATGATGTTAGGGGGCATCCAAAGAACACGGTGGCACCAGGGTGAGCTCATTAATGAGATTAGCCGAGTTTTAATTTAGATGAAAAGCAGGCAAGGCAGGGAACAAGGCCTGTTGTTATTTTGCATTACAAAAAGATGGGTTTGGGGAGCAGAGAGGCGTGGAGGCAGCTGGATGAGGGCTGGGATGGGCACCTCCTGCAGGGAACGGCAGCAGATGTCTGRGTGAGTTGTTCTATATTTCTTTCCTAGACTTGCTGACCATCCTACACCTTGAGGATGAGGTGAGATAGCGAAATTTCTACTTTATTTTTTTCGGGTAAAGCTGTGATTTGGACTCAGGTTCCCCAAGAAGTTACTGGGTGTGGGCGTGGAGCTGGTCTGGGCACCCAGGGCGATGGTTTTGGCCACTCGTGGGTTTGACCTCAGGGAATTCCTGGGGGATGTTTGTGTCCATGGGTGGGCAGTGACCACTCTCTGCCTGCAGCATTTTTTATCTCCCAAGGCTGCAGTGGTAACCCTGATCCCYGTGGCTTGTTTGAAATCATCACTAGAATGTTCCACCACTGTGCAACTTCTGCGTGCCTGTGCCACCATGGCCCCTGAAGGTCTTCTGAGAGTCCCTCTAGGCTGCACTGATGTTTGCCTGCTGAAACGCCATGGAGGACCCCAAATTCCTTCTTCAGCCCTTTAGGTGCTCCTCCTCACCATGAGAAGGGTGAAGGGTGTGTTTGTTGGAGCTGCAGGTCGAGGAAGGTGTGGAGAGGCTCTGAAAACCTCAGCCAAAGAGTCTTATCCAGGTACCCACCTGGGGATGATCTCTCAGGTAGATTAGATCACAGGCTGGAGTCACACGAATCCCAAAAGGATGGGAATCCCAAAGAGAGACCCTGCACACACTGTCCTTGGCGGGAGGGAGGATCTAACCTGAGTGAGGCTGAGCAAGGGGGTCAGCCCCAGGCTTCTGTGGTGCTGGGAAACTCTGGGCAAGGTGAAAAAGGTCATGGAACTCAGGGGTAGCTGAGCATCACTGTTCTTCACTGTGATGTGATCATGGAATAATTTATAATCCATGTTATCCCTTCGCTTTKCAGTATTGGGTTTGGACACCAAGGGAAAAGTCTAATCTGTGCMAAACTATTTCTGAGCAGCTCGTGATACTTAGAGCAAAGCAAAAGGAATAAACACTTTGGAGGTGAAGAGTGGGAAATTTTAGAGATCCACTAGAATCAAAACTCTTGGAAAATGCGGTAGAAAGAGAGAGACAAACACATCAAGCAGTACTTTACCTGCACTTCCAAACTGTGGATGCCACCAGAAAAYGCAAGGCAGGAGGTGACTTTATTTCTGTCGATTGCTGGTTGTGAATCACTTGATATTTTTAATGGCTTGCAGTTAGCCCAGGCAGAAGAGCCCAGCTACACTGAGAGAGAAATCTGAAGAGCCCTTCACTCTGGGCAAAAATGAAACCTGCGAGGGAAAGATGAAGAGCATTCCYTCTTTCCTGACATGAGAAGGGACAAAGAAGAAAAGGAAAATGGGGAAAAGATGGTGATTTGCTCCAAAGATGAACAAGTGGAGGTGACAGGCTGCCTCAGCCCCTGGTGCCAGTGGCCTTATGTCCTTTCACACTGCTGGTTTCTGTCACCAACAGACTCACACAGGAATTCACCCAGTTCCTGCAGGCTGTCAGACCCCAGAGCTCACCCAGGCCCTGGGAGGACTTACAGGGGTCCAGTGACTGGAACTAGAGGACCACCAAAAAAGAAAACCTGTCCAGCCACAATGAAGGTGAAGGAAATGCTGAAATCCCCTTACCAGATGCATCTTATTCATTTTCCACCTCCCAGCTCTGCTACAGCTCTCAYGTACCGAGCTGTGGCACCTCTGGAGGTGGAGTTCAGCTGGCAGCTCAGACACCTTTTGCAGTCAGGGTAGCATCAGTAGCTGCTCTAATTACAACCTCTGCACTCAGCCATGGGAAGACAAAATCCTGCTCGTGGTTCTGTCCCCTTTGACTCCGTGAGGTTACAGGAACCACAACAACCCCGGACCTCAGAGACAGGAGAAACATCCTTTGGGGCTGACATTAATTTTAAATAAGGCTCTGCCTYCTTGCCTCTCACCTTACAGACACATTGCTGTTTACAAGCTTGATTTCTTTTTGATTTCTTTTCTTTCTGAGCTGTTTTGCAGGAATGGGGCTATGGGAAGGGATATCCAGGGTACCGGGGGGTGTCTGTCTCCACTGGCAGAGAGCAGGGGAGGCTGTAAAGGGTGAGTCAGATAACGGGGTCACTGTGGGTCTGGAGTCAAAGGCATGAAGTGCAGGGCATTGATTTTGGTGTCTGTGCTTGTTAGTGGCACCTCTGTGAGCACGATGGCTTTGGCCTTTGCTCGTGCCACCTCTCTGATGATGTAATATTGCTTGCCTGGAATAAGGAATGAAGATCCTCTCTGAGTTATTGATGAAGGAATGAAGTTCCAAGGAGGTTCAGCTGTGGTTCTGATGACCCTTGAACCTCCCCCCTCCCAAAACTCCGTGTTGGAAAAGCCATAAAGGATTTRCCTGTATTGATAGAAGAGATGGGARTAGCACAGGGCCCATACCTTAGCTCYGAAGTCATCCACCTGCAGAATGGCAGGGGATAAACAGAATTTGTAGTGTGAGTTCCTCTCATCTTGAAACAAATCCATCGCCTCCTGTAAGGAGACCTTCCTCTGGCAGAGCTGGTTAAATCTGAACTAAATCTCAGCAGGGAAAGTTTTGCCAGCTCCTGTTTCTCTTCCTRATGCAGCTCCAAAAGTAAATAAAATTATTGAAGACACAGGCTCAACATCTTCCCAATCCATGGTTTTCCTCACTGCTGCATTTTGCAGSTCCTCTGACACATTTTCCCAATCTGGAATGTATGACTGGCTGCAGACTGGAGTAGACATGAGCCAACAGCAGAGTGCAGAGATGTCACAATAACTCCTGAGACTGTTTGGACCTGACAGAGGAACCAGAGCACAGGAAAAAACCCACCCTGGAGCATTAAATGAATTCCAGTTTTGAGGTGACAGCTCCAGCTGAGTCGTGTTTATTGGCCTGACCACCACTCAGAGATCAGAAGTGATTGGAAAGGCCTGGAAGAGTCAGATGGACTTTTCCAAAATTCATGRGGAACCTCAGCTTTGACATCAGATGGATTGGCACACATTCAGCCTGACCAGCCAGTCCTGARATACACTTCTCAGGAGCCAAAGAGGTTTTTGGATCACACATGAAGGGAAAGAAGAATCTGTGCTGCCAGGGGAGTGCTCACATTCACCTAACAACTTGCTGGTGGCAATGGTGAAGGAGAGGAACATGAAGAAAGGAGAAAAATCAAGCATTATCTATCTATCTATCTATCTATCTATCTATCTATCTATCTATATATCCATGCTTGTTATTGTCATCACTGCCTTTCTTGTCAGTATTTCAAGACATGTTCTTTTGTCCTGAAGTTCTCTGTGATCCAGGGCTAATCCTTGAATTACAAGAAATAACAACCCTGCAATTTTTTGTTTCAAATTGACAGAGATTTTTAGGCTTTATCTGTGATTCATTGTCTGCCCTGCCCAGTTCCTAGAAGCCAGAAAATCTTTGTCCTAGGGTAGCCCAAGGGTGAAAATCCAGGATGCAAATAAGAGAAGCCCACGTTATCACTTTGGATCTTTATTTAGTCAGTTTTAAGCCAGTCTTTTGATGTTGAGGAGCCTGACCCTTATTTTAGGATGCTGGCCAGGCTGTTGAAGGTGGAGCTGGCAGATGGCCTGGTGGCTCCGTTGGCAGCAGACTGACCTGTCACACCAGGTCAGGGAGAGCAAAACACATCCAGGCTGCCTCACGTGGTTTGGGAAAATTCAGTTTGTCTGGGGAACACTGCTGGGGTTTTAAGAGACAGAGAAAAGGGATAAAGACAGCAGGGAGAAGATTCTTCTGTTGAAGTTACCAACATAACAGCTCTGCTTTAATAGCACTAATTGATGTTTGACTTCAGTGAGACCAGAAAGATAGAGRTAAATGAACGAGCTGTAGAACGAATGATCCTTGCTGGAGCTGCCTGGCAGGGAGAGACAGGGAAAGCAAGAAGGTTAAAAGTCTAATGACAAGCATCCTTAATGATTGCTCTTCCTGTATTCCCTCTGGGTAACATTTCCTGACTCTAAATTGTCTTAAAACCACTCTAACGTGGCTGAAACATTTCTAAATATAATTCAGCTCAACGAACGTTAAAGAATATAATGGCATTTCAGGAAAGAAAATCAAGCACAAGTAATTCTTTTAACCATTACATGTCTTCCAGAGTGAGCCAAACGGTGCATGAATTTGGGTAAATAAGGGAGAAGAAAGTGGTGCGTCAGCTGGGGTGGAAGTTCACCTGTTTGGTGAACAGGGCACAGGATCCATGGATCCATGGATAGTGTGAACCCCTGAGCTGTGGCAATAACAGAGGCCCCACCTACTCTCGTGGGGAAAAAAAAAAAAATCAAGGCAGCTTCCTGGAGCAGCATTAAGAGCTGCCAGAGATGGTGATTTCTCAATGCTGGGCACGTGGCTCTGTCCTTTGGTAGCCACAGGTGTACCAGGGAGGCTGCACCATCCCTTCTCCAGCAGCCYCAGCCCATGGCTGCTCCAAAGTGACGAGGAGAGGCTGCGGAAAATGGCTTAAAAGCACAATTAACTTTCTGTAACAATAGCCTCTTTATTCTTCATTATGAAAAGGCTTGAAAGGGAATTTGTTTTCCCAGAGAAATGGAGCTCTATCAGAACAAGGAACCTGGCAAGCCAGACACAATGGGCGGTATCTGCCCATCGCTCCCTCCCCTGCCCTCCCCGGGCCCAGCACAGCAGCTCGCTGCGAGCCTGGGTCTGTCTGCTCCCCTGCTCAGAAATTACACTCATTAGGAATATTTTCATTTCTTGGGAAAGCAATAAAATCATAAATGTGCCTCTGCAGTTCCTGCTCTGCTCGGGGCCAAGCTCCGGCGTCTCCCGGGCGGGAAGGTCGGAGCAGGGGGTTGGATTCATGGCAATGRGTTAGAGGCTCTTTGAGCTGCCAGGTTCTGATAATGTCGCTCTGTCCCTTCACTGACCTTCCCTGGTCTGGCCCCAAAGCTGATCTGTAACTTAAAGAGGCTCTCACAAATAGCACAGATTTGGGGTGTGAGTACAAAATCCGCCTGATGGACCCATTTGTGCATTTCCAAGACAGTGTTTGAGCAGCTAATGCAGGTACTGGCCAGGCTCGTGCTTTGGCTCAGTTTTCCTGGAGCAGATGTGAGGGAAGACGCCTGAGACAGCTCCTCCTGCCCTTGAGGGTCTTCAGACCCAGAACTTCCTCGAAGCATTGCTGCTCGGGTCTGTTTGCACTTTCCCACCAACAAATGTGAGGATGGTGCAGCTGCTTTTGGTATCATGGAAATAATTTCCTTATTTCCCTTTGGAAAGCCTAGAAGTAAGAACAAAACTGGAATGAGAAGGATACTGGAGAATAAGAATTGGAATTATTGTTATGTGGGTTTCAGAACCAGGAAATAGAATCCACTGCAAACATACAGGAAAAAAACCCAACCAAACCCTCCCAAAAATTAATCAATTCCCGGATAATGTCAGCCAAGAAAAGTTGATCTGTTCTGATAACAGAGGACCCTTAGACACAAAGTCTGCTGGAGGAATCTCCAAGCACCAAAAGTGGGTGCTGGGTGCTGTTTTCAGAGTAACCAAAGGCTGTGGGAGGATCACARGAAGGGTTATCTTAGGAATTGAGGTAGGAAAAACAGGAGGAAAGGATTTGTTTTCCCAGGCTTTGTCAGAAAGTCGATAGCAGCAGCGAGATGTGAACTGTGCTTCCTGCTGGCAGCAGGACACTGGGCACACCTCCCTGGGGAGCAGGAGGGAGTGGTGGCAGGTGACCCACCTCTGGGCACSCCAAGTGAGGGGCTCAGTGGAATTTGAAGGGAAGGACACGGTGAAGCTGCTGTGTTACCCTGTATCAAATTTATTAGGAAGAGGTTTTTGGGGAATTTGTTGTTCTTACAAGTCAGGAAAGGGTCACACYCTGTGACTGCAGCATGACAGGACCTGAAGGCTGCTGACTCCCTGTTGTCTAAAGACCTTTTCAGAGGTCTGACCTGCCTAGAGATCAGTAAAACATAAAGTTTGCTCAGATCTGAGGCTCCTCCAACTGTGCTCACTCCCCCAGGGGCAGTGGTGCTGTACTGAGAGATGCAGATCCGGGCACATCTGGGGGCACAGCTGGAGCTYTGTAGGTGAGGACAGCCCAAGGCTGGGGCAGCCAGATGGGGATGGGMAGGAGACCAGGACAGAGTTCACTGGAGCTATTCCCAAACCAGCCAACTAAGCAGGGCCAGAGCCCTGGCCTGTTKACAGCCATCCACAGACTGTGCTGGTGGCAGTTTTTGACCAAAATCAGCCACTGTCACATTCCATGTCCAAGCATGGTTCCAGGGATAACACAGGCTAAGAGCATCCCATCAGCTGGGATGGGCAAGGCTGCCTACCTCTGGTGGGGAGAAAAAAAGATTAGTTATATGGACAAGAGCTGTGCTCCCTGGCCCAGGAGAGGATCCTTGGCCTGTTTTATTTGGCAGCCCAGCCCCAGTGTGACAATGGCTGTGCCCCAGCCCTGGGCAATCAGCAATGGAGTCACTCTGCCTGCCTGACCGCTCAGCTGGCTTCCCAGGGCATGTATTCCTACAGCAAGGAGGACTTATTAAATCCTTCCAAAGCCCATGGGTGCTCACATCCATCTTCTCCAGGCACAGAAATAAATCCCTGCTCCCTCCTGCAGGTAATTACTGGCCTGCTCAGGCTGCTTGTACATGCATGTGCAGTGGTGATTTGTGTGTGACCAAGGCTGGCAGTTCTCCCTGGGACTGTGCAGGTAAAACCAGACAGGGAACACCGGCTGTGGCTGTCCAGGTTGGGTTCCAGCTTCTCCAGGGGTTGCTGCTCTCTGTCAAAGCTCAGGAACAGCCTCAGGGCAAGAGGTGATGAAGGCAAGAGGGTAGGACTGAGCTGGGGGTCTCCAGGCTATAGGCAAAAGCATCTGCAGGAGTTTAAATGGGAGGGGGGATCTCTGAGGATAAAGGGGAGGAAAAAGCAGATGAAAAATCACGGGGAACAACAAGATTTATTCAGCTGAGCCTGTGGCAGGATTCAGGCAGGATTCTCACATATTGCCACATCTAGAACCTCTGTTAGTGGATATTTGGAGTTCCTTASTTAAACCTGAGCTAGACTAAATAAGGAATTATACAGGTGTGTGGATTTACCCAAACTACACGCTGAGATGTTGTCCTATGCAAAACATCGTGATTCCTACCCTCCTTGCAAAGGTCATGGGCTTTCTTACAAATTGTCTCTGCATTAAGTACAGCAAACCCAGAGCCCTCCCTACAGCCAGCCCTGCAGGACCTCATCCTGGGGAAGCTGTCCTGGTTTCAGGGATTGATATCAGAAGCAGGAGGGCCCCACCAACACCTTCGCAATCTGCGTCAAGGCAAGGAAAATTGCTGTCATGTTCAAGCTGTCTTGGAGATAAACTGAGTGGGTTTATTATAAACTCCYGTGTGACAGAAATACTGCAGAAAGTCTCTCCTCTCCGAAGAACAGGCACACACAACTCCTTGTGCCAGCTCTTCTTTCCAGGACCTCCAGGCTGCCACAGGTCTTCCCAGTGCTCCAGCCTTATCCTGGCCTGGTGGAAGATGTTCTGTTGGCAGCTTGTGGACATCCCAGCTCCTGCTTTTCCCTTTGCTGCTCCAAAGTGGGTGAAGGTGCTCACTGTGCTTCATCATCTCTGTTTGCTGGGTCCAGTGTGAGTGCTCACCCAGCTTCAGGACCAACACATACACTTTGCTGTCCCATCTCTCCAATTTCCCAAGTGGGAAATGACCACAAAATCTTTCCCTGCTCTCAGATAACAAGCACGGGCCAGAAGGGATCTGCCTGGGGACAGGATGGGGAAGAACAGGCACGAAGTTGACAAGGAAAAACATTCAAGACGAGCTGTCCCAGCTGCTCCCACCACCCCTCAGCAGAGCCTGGTGATGTTTCCCCCGAGGTCGCCCAACCTGCAGTTCCACGAGCACAACGAGCAGACTCGCCAGGGCTCCCTCCTGCTGCAACAACAGACGGTGGTGGGAGGGTGATTGACTGGTACAATGTGATTTTCAATGAAATGTCTTCCAGACAGAAGAGTTCCAGGTGACTAGAAGTAAGCAATCATCGTGCCAATCTTTCAGCAGGAAAGGGTCACGCGTTGAGTGCGGCAACTTGAGGGAATAAGGCAGCTTTTTATAGCGAGTAATATCTCTCCTGACAGTGCAAGTGAACTGCTTCAAACCACACTTGGCTGGGAATGTGCGAAGATGAATGGCTTTGTCTCTCAGTAAGTATTACCAGGAGCACTAGGAAGGATGAGAAATGGTCTGTAAAGTAAGCAATAGCTAAAAATCCTCTTCTCTCCTGACCTTATTGTAAAGAAACCTTTAGCAGCTCGGGGAGGGAAAAAAAAAGAAGCGTAACGAGGTGTCCCTGAGGAGAGAGAAAAATCCATCCTTAAGGGAAGCCTGGAAGCTTTTAGTAAGGAGTGTTGAGATTTAGGTGTGATGAGCTGGAGTATCATAGTCCACGCTGGCAGCAGCCTCATCTTTCACTCCGTTTACCTCACGCTTTGGTGGTAGACCGAGGCTTGGCTGGGCCTGGGTGCACGATGTGAAAGGTGTTCTTTGTCCCTCTAGGAAGAAACAGCTGGAGAGAACTGCCTAAATAAATAAAGCAGGTACAGGGGGACTTTTATCCTTTTTTTTTCCAAGCCTGTTCGAGGTTACACTGAGAAACTGAAGCCGTGTGGGGAAGCGAGCACAGATTCCTGCACGTTCACAGTCTGACCTGTTGCTGGTGGTTGCATCTTGGGAGGGTTCAGAACTGGGAGATGAGGAGGTTTTTCTGGTGGGGGCCTGGTCCTCCATAACCCAGACCTCAAACTATCGGTGCCTTCGGGATTTCAAGGGAGGTGTTGGCTTCTCCACAGTTCTGGGGGACTGGAGAGAGAGGCTTGTGAAAATGCTAGTTTGAATCGTGATGGGTTTATTTATGGGAAAGATGCACTGTGGCTCGTGTCTTCTCAGGTCCAATCTTGTAAGGGTGGGAAAGCATGAGAGGAACTACACTCTCCAAAATGTCTTGATCCCAGATATGGAACCTCTTATGGAATCAGGACTGGGAGCTGCACAGCACTCAGGCACCTCCCATCTTTCTCACCCAGCTCTAACACGTGCAGAATAATTCACACCCCTGTGAGTCCCCACCTGTAACTGGTCCTATCAACCTCTCTTCCATTAAACCTTCCTTTTGCATATGGAACTGCCACAAGACCTCTCCTTTGCATTAAACTGTTTGTATTCCCAGTATTTTTGGAGAATTTTCCAAGGGAAAGCCGTCCTAGCACACCTAGACCTGCACCACTAGTGCAGAGAGTTTACTAATTATTATCTCAGCAATGTCATTTTTCTGGGTTAAGCAGGAGGGAAGAAAAGAGAGAGAGGAATTAGAGACATCCCCAAACAACAGTTGTGTGTCTTGTACTGTGGCTGCCTGAGCATATGGGTTTTTATGGGATTCCAGGCCCTGTCAACCCAGAGAGCAAATCTTCCCTCTCTGCTCAGGCTGAGAGTGAGTCTGCTCATCTCTGACCCTGCCACCGAGGCATCTGGCAGGAATTATGAACTCTCTGTCTCCTTGTGCTAAACCTGAGGTTATTGGCTGGTTTGGTTCTCTTATTATTTGTTTTTCCCTAGGGGGAAGAAAGGAGCAAGGATATATCTACGAGAAGTGATAACCAGATGTTTGGTGTTTCCATTCCAGCTCAGGCTTTTCTCAGATGGAGCTTCCCCACTGATTTAATCAGGGAAATAGTGCCTTCCACCCTCATCTCCAAAAGCAGCTCCAGCAGTCGTGGGTCTGCTTGTTTCCTTTTCCACAAGTGCATCCCAGATGTGCCCTTGTTCTGCACACAGAGGCAGAACATCTGTGCTGGAATGAGGAAGGAAAAGTGATGTTTGGCTGTCTTGGATGCTGAGATCCTGTCAAATATGTGGGGCAAGGAGAAGCTTTGTGGGTCTAAATTWGGGGCTGGAGGACTTGGAGGGGCAGGAATCACTCACGGTTCTCAAACCTGATCAAGCAGATCCTTCTCCATTTTGTCAGGACAGTGAGCACRGGACACGATGCTCTTCGTCTCCCATCCCAGGGCTTGGATGATGATGCTGAAAGTGGTTTGAAATCCAGAAATCAGGGGTGTGGCAGCTCTCAGGGGGATGTGCAGAGCTGCAGTCACAGCTTTTGTCACACAAAGGGTCAATCAGAATTCATGGCTGTGCATTTTTACCTCCCAGTAAGGAATGTGGCCAAACTCCTTCATGTCACTTCCACAAAAGTTCAAACTTTTCCCTTTTAATCCCTCATTATCTGAGTCACGTATCACCAACATTTCCTGCCAGCTCCCAGTATTACAAATTATATAAATTATTATTATAAATTTCTGCTCCACATGAACATAGCCCAGGTGGACATTTGAAGAGTTAATGATACATTTTTCTTTGGCATAATTGATGTTTACTCCTTTTTTTTTAGTTTGAGACAGAAAAATGCCTCGAAGGCAAATGGGACTTTAGGATCTGCTTTATACCCTTAATTCCCCAGGATCWTTACAATCAAGGAGGCTTTAAATCCCCAGATAAGTCTCAGAAAAGGGATGATGAATAGATAAGAAGCAGCAGCGTATTGCAATAATATTCATCCATAAATCTAGCAGGGTGCTCAGAGCGAAGGGAAGAGCCTGCAAAATAAAAGTGAGGTGGGAGGAGGGGTGGGCATTTGGCCCAACACCAGAGTGTGAGCAGCACCACGTGGATGAATCACACTTTTCTCATCAAAAACAAGCAGCCCCATGACACCAGAACTGGAGTTTGCTTTCCAAAAGAACCGCGTGACTTCGTTTGGGGTGAAAAAGAGGCAGAGCAGCYTTAAATCTCTGATTTCTTGAGGAAGAAGAGCTCGGTTGTCTCTGCATGTTCCTTTCAAAGAGCTGTGAAACAGCCTGGCTGAATTTAACCAAATGTCTCTGAGACACGAAGCATCTTATGAGTTTTAAGGAGAAGGAGCAACCAGGGACAGRAGAGACTGGAAAATCGGTGCCAACCTATTGTTTTTGGAGTCAGAAGTCAGCTCATTGCAAAATAAATCAGTAAGGAAACCCAACAGGAGAGTTTGGCTGCTTGTGATTCCCTGTTTTTTTTCCTGTCTTGTAATGGAAACTCTGGTTTTCCCAAGGGCAGGAGAATTATTTGCCTCAGCAAAATCAGTGTGACACTGCATGTATAAAGTCCAAATCAACTCTGTCTGTCTGTCTCATTAACACCTTTCTTTTCCACTGTTTTTGGTGAAACAAAAGTGACCTTTCAAATCAAAGACTTCTGAAGCCCATTACAGAAAGCCTTCGCATTTCAAAATTATTTCAGCTTCATAATCAAGACTGTTTTTTCCTTCCTCAATCTTCTGCTTCCTGCTCAGCACAAGAGGTAATGTTGCTTCAACTTTCCACACCCTTTWAAAAAAATTTTATTGTGTTGGGGTTTTCCTTTCCGTGTTTTCCCCCAAAATGTTTCTGATGTTGGAAACAGTTCAATAAAAAAAAACCAAAACAAACAAGAAAGTGAAACTGAAGTCTGCTAATCGAGAACTTCTGCAAAAATGGAGATGTTTAAAAATTTTAAGTGTTGCAAAAGATAAAATGAAAGAAAGAAGGTGAAGAAAAGCTAAAGCAAACAAACAACACGCTTMAATAGTTTGAAGYATTTTTTGAGATCAAATGTTTCCAACTRTCCACTCTGAAAACAATGGAAAGAYRTCTGAACTTTTCTTCTGGTAATTACAGCCTTATCATCYRTGTGGGGCACTGATAAATGTTCTGGGACCTCCGGTCTATAATGGGAAACATTAACTCAGCACAAACTCAAGCAAGTTGTCTGAATTCACCAAAACCTCCTTGATTTACATCTGGAGGGGCTTCCTTTCATCTGGGTAAGACCTTCATCCTCCTATTGCCCAGACTCCTGTGAATGTGTCTGCAACGGTGGCAAACAATCTCTGAGAAGAGTTAAGAAAACAAAGTAAAAGCAAAAAGAAGGAGCCCCCTGGCACTGATGGACATGCGTGCTGTTACCACCCTGTAATCCATAATTTACAGAATTTTGTGAATTCGACATGATTCTAGAAAGGCTGTTGTAAGCTAGAGGGGGAGAAAATGGCTGAATCCAAAGTGAAATAATTATTTGTAGGAGTCAGAAAATGAGCGTGTMAGTTGTTTGAAGGGAGTGTGAGAAGCATGAAAAATACATCCCCAGCACTCCRTGGCTGTGAGCGATCCATCCCTGAAATGCTCTGTCGGACTGCTGGGGAACACACTGGGAATCTTTGCTTTCCAAAAGGCAACAACAGCTTCAAACCCTTCCCTGGCACATCCCATCTCAGGATGCCAACCTTTGCCTGAGGAAGTTCTTTCCCGGACTGGCTGTGGATGCTGCATCCCTGGAAGTGTGCAAGGGAAGGCTGRACRGGGTTTGGAGCAAGCTGGGATAGTGGGAGGTGTCCCTGCCCATGGCAAGGGTGGAGCTGGATGATCTTTAAGGTCTATTCCAACCTAAAATATTCAGTGATTCTATGATTCTCAGTCAGGGCCAGGGGTGGGGAAGGTAGAGAAGTGGCTTGGAGTGCAGGAGTGCATGGAAAGCCCAGGATATAACTTTCAACCTTTGACTTTGGTATTTTCTGGAAAGAGGAGCAGCTCAGTGCCCTCAGCTTTAGACTTCCARAGTGTGGGAAGCAGGTATGGGCTTGAGACCAGGGCACATTGCCACCTTAAAACCCATTCCCAGGTAATTGARTAGCTTCGATGCTACCTGGGCATCAAATTTGGCCACCTAAATTTGTGGGATCGTTGCCTTTTCCCACGGAGCTAAGAGCTGCYGTTCTGGTGAGGGATGGGCTGCAAACCACACACGGGAGGATGACCTTTGCARGCCTTGTCTGGGAACACTCTCCTTAATGCTTCTTCTGGAGGCAGAGTCATCTTMCCAGCACCTGCCTCAAAAGTGGGGAGTTTGCAGCTTTAGCTGATCACTGCAATAACAGAARTGTCACGGCCTGGTTTCCAGCAGTGATGATGGGAAGGATCTGTAGGTGGCACTTTTCCCAGGGAAATGAGGATGCTGCATGTTCTGCCTCGTATCACAGGGGCTGCTTTCTGAAGGGTTCTTTGCATGAGGGTTCCTTGCCCTGTGCTCAAATGAATGTTTAGRTCAGCCTTCTGCTAATAAACCAGAAAGACTTTTTGTTTCCCAGCTGCTAATTTGAAAGGTAACACCAGCAAACAGCACTGAAGGAAGAGGTGAAATATATTCCTTCGGKTTATTTGAGAGGGATTTGGTCACTGGATTTGATGGAGGCAAAATATTTCGTGCAAGAGCTTAAGGGAATAGAAGAAGATTCTCGGTCACTGCATCCTTTCTCCAGACATGACTCCTGATTCAGACTGGAGAGAAGAAATTTTAACCGTGGGCTGTGAGCCTTCCTGCTGTGGCAGTTAAAGAGCTGCCTCTGCTGATGCCCTTTATTCCTGCAAATTCCTGCCCATTGCTGTTTCATTTCTAGAGGATCTCTGAAACTAAAGTTGTCTTCCAGTCATTACCAGGRGGAGATGCTCTCGAGCCACAAACTTAAAAGCAAGAGAGAACCACCCCATAACCCAAACCACAAGCCATTGATTTCTGCAAGAGTTATCACAGAAGAATCCCAGCATTTAACAAAGAGATTAGGAACTAATGAGGAAAAGAATATCAATCACAATGCAAGTCAAAACATGCTACTTTGGTTTTCCAAAGGACTGAGAAAAAGATTAACTTTTGCAGCAGAACTTTCTGTGTGTCAAAGGATAGCTCCTGACCCAGATGTCTATTGACGTCCCCCTCTTTGTTGGCAAAGCAGAGATCATCACTTTAGGGAGCCCGAGCTGCTGAAACGAATATAACAAATTACCATTCAATCARATGAAGTCTCTCTCTATGGCTTTGGACAGCAAACTGCTGGGTCTTGATCTTAAACCTCAATAATGTTTCCAAAATGAGCTCCCGTGGCGGGGCTCTGCCAGCGGGGCTGCGGCTGTGGGGAGCTGGGGGTGGAGTTCAGCACCAAGAAGGGTCTCGAAGAGCCACCAGGAGTGGGGATTTTTGTCTCCTGGGTGGGTACAGGCAGTCTCACACTGAGGACCCATTAGTGGTGCAGCAAGACATTGCATGGTGATGACTCTGAGCCCTGCTGCAAAGCTGTAGAGCACTGCTGAGTGTCTGTGTGTGGCAGAAATCTTGCACATCAGAGAAGAAATTAAGGGTTTTTCTTTCTGCCTTGTTCRAAGAGAGGAGAAATGAGGTTCTGTTGCGTTCAGTGGTCAAAACTGAAAAGTGGCTGTCCTGCTGTGTCTCAGGTGTGTGAGATGTTCTGGCAAGTTCAGGTGTGTTTGAACCCACAAATGCGTGTGGGGAAAGTCCTGGCTGAGACTGTGGGAGCTGCTCTTCACACACAAAGCAAAAGAGGAGTACACCCCTAAGGCTCAACATTTAACTCAGTCAGGCAAAAAAGGGTTATGGGTGAAGGGGAAAGGAATATCACTGTGCTTTTCTGTTTTGATGGTGAGCTGAGGTCCAGATTTCTCAGCCTTTAGTGAAACTTGAAGTTGGATTCTCAAAGCAGTTCAATCCACGCCATCAGTGAGATAAACCCACCCCATCATAAATATGGAGTAATTTAAAAAGTTTTTCTTCAGGTGACTTGTTCAAGGACAGTGATATTTGTGCAGCCTCAGATCTTGTGAATTCTTTCACTTGTGTAGTTCCATCCATAAACCAAAGGAGTATTCCATTATATTTCCCACTATCATTATTAAGTAATGTCAGAACTGCACACGGGTATTGGGGTTGCCAATTTATCATTGTTAAACCCATTAGCCTATTGTAAACCTATAAATTATGAGTCTTCCTTAGAACCTGGTCACTGTCCAGACACACTGGCCAGGCCAGATCTGGGCTGGAAATGTCCTGTTCTGTAATTAACAGCTTGTTGAAGGATTGAATCCRTCCAGGGAAAACCAGGGGCTCTTTYTACACCGTGCACTAACMCCAACCCTAAAGACAGACCCGGCATTAAAGSTCCATTGCCCACAARGAACAATGGCCAGATTTTCCCTTTAGACTGAGAAAAGGCTTATGAAATAGTGGAGTTATGGGAGACTGGCATGAGCACCACCTGATGGAGCTGAACCTCAATGCATGAAGAGTRTTTGGGGCTGACCCTTGTTGGTTTGCAGGGCTGTGATGGTCTGGCTGATGGCTGCCTGTCTTTATTTCTATTTATTTCCATTTATTGTGTTCTTCCAGCAGAGTTTCGACTCCTATTCCCCATAAGGAAGAATCCCGGTCTAGCTCTGAGAATTTGCCTGAGTGGTTGTGAAATTTTGCATTTCCTGATAAACTTTGAAAAGCCTGTCAGTCCCTGTCCTGTCCTCCTGTTTCTGATTCTCACTKCACAACAAATGCAGGATGAAACGAGATGAAGCAGCAGCCCCTGGAGTGGTTTAGAAACCTTTAACCAAGAGGAAAGGTTAATGGAGTAGAGTTAATGCAGTGGAGTTTATTTTTAATAGAAAAGAAGAGAGTTTGAGATGACTCGGCAGAAATCTTCAGCCTTAGGAAGGAAAAAGATGATAGTGGGTAGTTTTTCCTCTGATGTCATGGTTAATAAACTCAGGATATAATTTAAAGCAAAGATTATTCGAGAGATGTGCCACATCAGGCAAAAGGAAGAATATATAAGCAGTGAGTTACTAATAACTCAAAAYCTTCTGCATGCTTGGGTTAACAGCCCTCTAGATTTTCAGGTTTGTGTGTGATCCAGCAAAATCCACAAACACTGACCTTGATTCTTCACAAAGCTGCATTAATAAGTTGTTGAAGAAAAGCAACTCTGTAATTATGCCAGAGGACGCCTTTCTGCAGGTAGGTGAGTACGTGGTGCTCAAGATGRAACAAGGTGCCATATGTTAACATTTTTGGGGATATATTATGATTTTATGTTTTCCTGTGGTTCAGCTTTTTCCCTTGGTAAATAGTGGGAATGTGGAACGCCTCAACACACGGACAGCACCAGTTGCTGGTTCATAAACATTTACAGACAGCTCAGATGGGCGAGACTGCATAACCACAAAGCGTTTTCTCAACACAGCTAATGAATCTGTAACTTCTGGAATGTTTGGGTATTTTTTTTAATGTAACCTCCGTTCAATCAATTTGCAATTAACTCCAGCCCTGCCRCTTATGGCTGTTTGGGCCAGCAATACATCTGTGTGCTGGAGCCCAGTCTGCTTGAGAGCAGCCACGAGAAAAATTGCTGTTTGTTGGAAGATAGCACAGGAGGATGTCAGTGCCTCTTCATGGCTTGGAATGGATGAAAATCCTATCCTGTCTCAGGGACCTCATTCCCTGAGCGATCCCCCTGGCAGCTGGGTGGGAACAATTCCCCCTAAAGTCCTTTAGCAGTTGCCCCAGCAGTTAATCTGAGCTCTGTGGGTCTGAAGTGGGCCCTGGTGGCCTCGCTGTGCTTCAAGGCACGCTGCTCGTTAGGTGATCTCGAGAGGTGATGCAAAGCTTTGAAAGCCAAATTAGCCCTTAATTAAGAGAACTTAAAGAAAGGTAAGAGCTCTTAGCTGCTCTCACCACTCGAGGCATGATTAAAATGCTGCATCTAGCGCTCCATAACCCCGTGCAATGAGGAGGGTGGGGGCCAGCTGGCTGGGAAGCAGCTTCGTGGAGGAGGAGCTGGGGGTTTGGAAGGTTGCACATGAATCAGCAGTGAATTCTCGTGGCAAAATTTTAGGGAAGTGTTACCCAGTAGGTCCAGGGAAGTGATTCTTCACCTCGGGGCAGCAGTTGTGACACCATTTCTGGAGTGCCATGCCCAGTTCCGCACTTCCCAAAACAACAAAGACCGGAGGGAGCATTCAGGAGTGAGCCCTGCAAAGGGAAACCAAGAGGTTCAGGATCCTGGAGCACACGATGGGGAATGGCTGAGAGCTGGGGATGCTCAGCAAGCTCAAGAGAAGGTTTGGTGACCTCTTACTGCCATCTGCAATGTCCAGTGTGACCCTGCAGAGAAGGTGGAGCCTGTCCTCGTGGAGGGACACGGGGGAAGGACCCGAGGTGATGCATATGGGAAATTGTTATTGGATGTAATGGCAAAACAAACCCACCCTGTGACTGTTCAAACACTGGAATGGGCTTCTCAGAGAGGTTGTTGGCTCTCCATCCTTGGAGACATTTAAAACTTGGGTAGACAAGCTCTGAGCAATCTGATCTATTTGGCCCTGCTTGAGCATGGGCTCTTTTCCAGCCTGTTTATATTATATTTATTATATTTTATTATATCATATCATATTRGATTATTTTATTCCATAAAATCAACTGTAGTCTTATGTAACAGATTTCCCCTTTTATCAGCTGACAGAGCTCTCCAGTGAGGTTATCCTAACCTGCATCAGTGAAATTGAATGGACTTAATCAGTGTATCTTTACCACAAAAATGTATTTTTGTCTGCAACAAGTCAAGAAATGAGAGGATTGGTTCTTCCTGGAGAGGTTGTAACCTTCAGCAGAGTGTGAATAAAGAAAATCTGGGGGAAGTGATCTCTGGATCTAGGAGACGACTGCTCTCGACAGACTCGGATATTTAATTTTTTCTCACTCTCTTAAATCAGGCCAGCTCTTGCCTGGGGCTCTTTCCGAGTCCTAGCATACAAATTGCTTCGGGGGTGACCAAACCATAGAATTTCTGCCATGGGAAGCACGGGGAATGATAATAAAGGCGGTGACTGGAGGCAGGGGAGATTGGGAGTCCGTGGCTCCCGGGTTTYGAGCGAGGTCTCCGAGCTCGCAGCAGCCTGGCACTGCAGAAGGAGCAGGCAGACACTGAGCTATCACACTGAGAGCCGTGCTGTTCCACGAGGGAGATGAGCAGAAGATGGGCTGTAGAGGGTCACACAAGGCTTCCTGCCTCCAGAAATGGCTAACAGCAGATGCCTGGGGAGCAGTGAGAGCACGTGGCAGCACGGAGTGATACTTCTCCAATATGTTCTCCCAGTCTCCACCRCTTGGATAAGGGGGTTGAGAATTGCTGTTATCTTTGTGTTTAGAAGCCCTTGATTTGACTTTTCTTCTGTGAGCTGGTTTTTGTGGTTCCTGGGAGTACCTTGGCTCTGCTACAGGTCATGTGGATGCTCTTTGCCTCTGGTCAGGTCAAAAATGTCCCAGGATAAACCCTGGATTTGATATTAGGAGGTATTTGGTATCATGAACTGTTGCCTTCTCTTCATCTTCTCCATGCTGGTCCAGCAATACTCAGGAGGCTGTATGGACTGGAGTTTGATCCGAGCACCAAACTGGAGATCATGGAGTCACRGAATGGTTTGGATTAGAAGGGACCTTACAAATCATCCAGTCCTTCCCCCTGCCATGGGCAGGGACACCTTCCATAGACCAGGTTGMTCCAAACCCCTTCCAACCTGGCCTGTGACACTTCCAGGGATGGGGAATGAAGGTTCCATGCTTCATGGAGAACCATCTGAGGTTGCTCATGAGCAYAGGCAGGAGGTTGGAAGGTCACCTCAACACCATTTCTAGCTGTGGCACAACCTGGGGGCTGAGGAAAATTGTAAATCACGTGGGGAACAAGTGAAAGTGAACTGTCAAGAGCTGCTAAAATTTAGGCTGACATCAGCACTTCTGTAGCTTAGATACCATCCCCCGTGGAGAAAAAAATAGGGAAGGCCAGGCTGCAGGAGGTCTGGGAGGCTGGACCTGGCTTCTCTGCAGAATAATAGGCCACTGTCGGTGCTGTGGTTATTCCTCTCAACCTTTTTTGCCCCTGCTGCTGTTTAAAATGCATGGACAGGGATTTGGCAGCTCCTGTTCCCAGTGTGAGTGCACTTGCTGTCTTACTCCTGCATCCTGTGTTTTCAAAGCAGTACATAACGATGGGCCAGCGTTCAGCTCATTGAGAGTTTGTTACAGAGTTGGAGCCATTATGATGAAATTACCAAATAAAACATACATTTTCATTCCCGTTGGTAATAAAAATTATCCAAGTACCTCTCCCGGGACAATTATAATGAGATAATGSAGAACTCCTGACTGATTCCAGTGGCTGTAAAAAAAATAAAATCAAAGAGCATTCAACAAGACATTAGTGTATGCCTTGGCTCCGATCACTCCCCCGTCTCATGGGGTAATGAAGTTATCAAATTAGCTTTAAAAAGGTGAAACTTCCATTTTTCAACCCATCTGACAGGTTCTCCCCCGAATAATGTCATTACAATGAGGTGCACAGGACAGCACGAGCCTTTATTGCTTTTGGTCTAGACACTACAGGACATTAAGAAATGTTGCCCTCTTGTCTCCACGGGGTAATGTTTATACTCAGAGTGTCCAGGCCAATCGAGTGATAAAGAACAGGGGGTTCAGTTTTAGGGTTGTTTTTTTTTTTCCCCTTCTGCACACCCAAAACATAAATACAACCGTATGTTCCGGGCTGCATTTGCAGAAATGAAGCATAAATGGCCTAGTGGGTTATATAGCTCATCTGTTTCCCATTACTGCTCTGCAGCAAATTACATTCCTTCCGAGGAGCGATGCGGGCACGGACAGCCTGACAGCCTAACAGCCTCGTTTCCCGGGGATCCGGGATGGAGGTCGTGAAACATATTCAGCGCTGCTCTAAGAACCAGTTTTTCAGACTGACAGCAGCAGGAACCCTGCCCTGAGATGCTCCGGTGACATTGGAGAGAGGAAAACGCTCCGGGAAGATGCTTCGGCCCACCCCTGGAAGCGCCCCCCTCCCTTCATGGAGCKTTAGGAGTAACGGGACACCAGCGCTCAGGATTCGGGAACTCCAGTCACGTTCCAAAGGCAGGGCTTTGCCCCAGGGCTGGTGCCTCTCACAGCTTGAGTAAAAAAAGGATATTTTGCATTTTTCAAGCGTTGCCATCTTCCCATTTGAGGGGAAGTGAACCCCAAGGTTTTAGGAGGAAGAGCATCAGCTCCTGCGGTTCCCAACTAAACGGCTCAGCAGCTTCCCCGGGAGCAGGAGCAGRTCCTGCATCCCGCACAGGGCAGGCACAGCGGGGCATGGATTTACATATCCATGGAGCAACGACCAGAGACACTCAGAGCCCGTTCCAGGAGCAGGGATGGTCTCGGTGCCCGGCCCAGGTACCACCCCCTTCTCCCCGAAAAATCAACGGGCAGCAAAACTGAGCAACCTCCGCGTCCTCCCGAGCGAGCTGTCAACACATCAGAGCCGGACACCCCCCCCCCCTCCGCCGTGATTTCAGCCGCGGAGCTGTCTCATTTCCTTTGTAAAAGAGCCCCACAGGCAACAAATGCACACACGGAGCAACTTCTGTATTTACCTTGACACTACATGAGTCACAGCCCTCGCCTCTCGCCGAGCAGCCGAATACATTATCATCGCTTTGCCATCTCGGTTGCTGCTCTCTCCTATTCTCCTTCTGTTCAACAGAGCACAGAGGTTGTTTAGGGTCCCCCCCAGCCCCCTCAAGCCTGCACTCCTCCTCGGAAAACCATTACCCAGAATTCCAGCTTTCCTTCAAGCAGCACTGAACAAGCTGTGCTATGTTTTCCCCCCTCCAGGCTTTTTCTTTTTCTGTGTTTTTTTTTTTTTTTTTTTTTTTTCCCCCAGCAGCAGTTCTTGCAGGAAGAAGTAATTTATCCAGAATTAAAACATCTGGTTATTGTGCTCCCCGGGTAAACTAGCATTGGAATAAGAGGGAAACATCTCCCATCCAGCATGGGAGAGGGGGAACATGACCCATGAGTCCACACAGTCACAAGGTGACAGCTCTCCCTGACATCTGACCTTGGGGCTGTGTGGAGCGGCCAGGTTTTTGGAGCAGAGGCAGGAGACACACACAACTTGCTAGGCCTAAAAGTGGAAGGGAAAAGTGATGATTTCATCTTGAACCTTTCATTTCTTTAGTTCAGCACTACAGACTGATGACAGAGAGGTGTACAGAGGTCTCCTCCCCTCCAGAATCCTGGTGCACCAGAGGAATGATGTCTGTGCCGGGAATCCAGCAGCACATCTCCCTCCCTACCCACAGGCTTTACTTAATCCCAAAATCAGAATGGCCTGGGCTGGAAAGGACCTTAAATATCAACCAGTTCCAACCCCCTGCMATGGGGGGTTCCACTACCCCAGGTTGCTTCAAGCCCTGTCCAGCCTGGCCTTGGACACTTCCAGAGATGGGGCAGCCACAGCTTCTCTGGGCAACCTGTGCCAGGGCCTCCCCACCCTSACAGTATAGATTTTTTTCCCCTAATATCCAATCTAAACCCACTCTCTTTCAGTTTGAAGCCTTTTCCCTTTGCCCTGTCACTCCAGGCTCTTGTAAATTGTCTCGCTCCATCTTTCTTCTTGACTTGTTCATCTTCTCCAGGCTGAACAATYCCAGTTCTCTCAGCCTAATTCTGTAATTCATCTGCATGGTCTGAGTACCTGGAGAAAATGGCCTTCCCTAGTGCCAAGAGGCTGACGGGGAGTGGATTTCACAGTGAAGTTGCTCTTCCAAGTCTCCCCAGATCCTTTTTGTCCCCTTTGCTCAGAAACCCAGATGTGGGAGACCCAGCACCGCATCACTGTCCCTTCCTGAGGATTTCCCAGCTCCAGTCGGGTGGGGCAGAAGGAAACACCACTTCCCAGTGAGAACAGTTGCTTTTGCACCAGTTTRCCTTTACAGGAGGTGAACAATTCCTCCCATGCCTTTGCACAACTGCTGTCACCATTGCAGAGTGGCCTCTCCGGGAGGATTTAGTGGAAGAGCCACGACTTGGGCGATTGGAGAGAGGAATATGGGCTAACTTTCCCTTAGTTGTTGATGCAAACCTTCTAAACTATCATTGTTGTGAGTGATGCAGGATGCTTGGATCACCCAGGAATGGCTTTTGTTATGGATGCAACAGCCATCCCAAAAGGCAGCCATGTGGAAAGGCAGAGGTTCAGTGATGACATGCAGAGGTGATGATATCCCTGGATTTGGGAGCTGCTGTGCTGGGAGTGGCTGTGTGGGCAGTGGGACTCCTGGGTACCACCACCAGCCAAGTCCTGAGCTTTCCCTGTGCTCCACCTGGTTTTCCTGGCACTCTGTTCCCTGTTTCTCTCCCTTGAGAGCTCTCATGCTTTTGCAAACACCACAGGTAAGCGTTRCTCTGACCCCAAACCCTGTGTTCACCCTGTGGATGAAGTTCCAGTACTGCAGAGCACTGTGAGCCAGTCTGGACCAGGAACCCRTCCTGAGCAAGGAAAGGTCTTTGGTAAAGGATACAGAAATGCTGGAATTTGAGCTCTGGAAGGTGAAATATTTGGGTCTTGAAATTCTGCTGCCTTCAATAACACCTGGAGTGTGACAAAGCTCCAGCAGCTCCTTCTTCTGGCACTGTGTGGTCTCCTTGTCAGGGACAAAGCAGAAGGACACAGCAGAGACATAAATTTACAAATAATTTAATATGATGTCAAATGAGGGGGTGTGTCCAGAGGAGAGCTCAACACCTCCACCTGAAATCCAAGGAAGTGCCTGTCGGAAATGTGTGGTGCAGACTGGGACTGCGCTGCCACATGTGGGGTAACCTCGAGCAAATCCCATCACCCCTCTGCTCCTTCCCTCTCCTCCCAGCTTAGCTTGGATTGCTCAGGGCAGAAACTTTCCATTCCAGGGTGTGCACAYGGTGTTCGTGCGTCCTCAGGCTACCAGTGTACGAATAATGAGGAGCAATAATAACTGCTTGCCAATCAGCAGAGGATCAGGTTCTCCATTTCCAAATCAGTTGGAAATTGTTTTTCTCTTGCTTTGAATAATGTGATGGGAATAYGTAAAAAGAAGTCTTGTTTCTTTTTTTTTTTTAATTTTTTTTTTGGCTGGCAGCTAAAATACCCTTTATCAGCGTTCCAAAATGTGATTAATGCTAATCTTGACCTTTCCAGAGTTCCATGCCAGGCAGTTGATGATGCTTCTGTGTTGTAAAGAATCAAACAGAAGGTGTTTCTACCCACAATGAAGTGTTCTTTATTAATGAATGATTTGCTTACCAGGAAATCCAAGAATTCCTTTGCACTGTCGTTTTGTTTTTTTTTTGCAAACCTGGGGGAGTTTAATCATTTGGAGTGGATTGAAAGCATAAATACATTTATGAATTTCTCATCTCTTTTCCCCCTTTCTCTAGAGTCAGAACACAAACTCTATTAGCTTATTACTTTAGGTCAGAGATCTTTCTTTTACCTTTCCAAGGAAAATACCTGGGTTATMAAGAAAATTAATGTATCAAATCAATCAGCATTTTGTTATCTGGTGYCAGCTGTTTCTGAGACTCCCAACAAAGCAAAGAATACATCTGCAAAACGTGAAAGAGTAAAGGCTGTAGATGTCCAGCTTCCAAAAAGGAAAATACAGAAGATGTTTCTAGACTTGAGTCAGGGACAGAGATCTGAACCTGGACCCTCCAGGATGGTGACAAATTTCTCATTCTCTTCTTTTGTGAGTAAAGCAGAAAATGCCCTGCCAGTCAGAGTACTCACACCCTAAACAACTTCACAGACTCCCAGAAATAGCATGAAAACCTTTCAAGCATTGCTCTGAAAACCTGTTAGAAGCTGAAGTTTTGTCAGGTCCTGCAGGAAGTTTCAAGTCCAAGGTCAGAGAACAGTGGAATGAAGATTAYGGAGGGCAAAGTGCTTAATAGCCAGAAAATGAGGGCTCACAGGATAGTTTGCCTAATTAATTCACAAATGCAGCATATTAAGGTGACCAAAATATTCAGTTACCGTAGGGTCACACGGATTCATGAAGTTCTTTGAGAGTCACGGATCGGGGCTATGAAAGAACTGTAAAACAGATTTCTTATTTATCATTATTGGTAATTCAGGCCACTTATCTGCAATCACTTTTCTCCTGACCACTTGTGTTATGYGTGACGGGGATGTCTCAGGCCATTAGTGACCAACCCTCTGAATAATTAGGCCGTGAAAATCTAACGGCAGGATTTATTATTTTTATTATTATTATTAGCTACTTTCCACTCTGTTGTACAAATTCCATTTGGTATTGGTCTGTTTTCTTGGAGAACAACGCTCATTCATATAAAATCATATTTCGTTGTTGTTCAAAATGCCTTTCATCATGTGATTTAACAGACCATGAAACACCTCAACGTCGGTTTTTAGATTTTCAACCCAGTGCCAATATTTTGACGACATGAATACATTCCCTGCATCACCCCTGGAATACTTATACCAAGTCACTGTTTTATCTTCTCCTTTTTCAGCTGTCCTTTGTGTCCTTTCCTCATCGTCCTCCTGCTCTGCATGACAATTCCTGTGCTGGAGAGGTTTCACTGATGGGCTTCTTCTCCCCTGAATGTCCCTCTTGGACACACCTCTGGATGAGAAATCCCACTGCTTCCAAGAGAAACTCCTGGCTCCACCTCACCCTGCATAAAGGGTGGAAATGTGGGCAGTGCTACAGTCATGGAACCATGGAATGGTTTGGRTTGGGAGAGACCTTAAAGATCATCCAGTTCCAACCTCCTGCCATGGGCAGGGCGACCTTCCACTATCCCAGGTTGCTCCAAGCACATCCTATCCTACCTCATCCTCCCCCATTCCTCCTGACAAACCCTAAAGGAGTCGAAGACCAGATTTGCTCTGTGGCTCCACAGATTAATTTTCAACCCGGTCCCTTGCATTTTCCATTCCCCTCACAAATCCCTGACTCTGTTGCCTTCTGCATTCCCTGCACTCCAGCAACCTCTGCTCATTTATCTGCAACTTGCTGAAAAAAAGCCCCATTTTTTTTTTTTTCCCCGCCACAAAAAGCCGTTGTCAAAAACTTCAAATCACCTCATCCATCAAGCGCCGTGTGAGCGTGTGCAGGGGCTGAGTGTGTGACACGGGCAGCTGGCACATCCATTCCYCTGCTGTGGGAGCTCCAAGCCGAGCTGGATCTTTGGGGTTTGGCTGGAGCCATATTAAGCACAGACACAAACCACACTTCTTTTTTTTCCGTACTTGGGGAACTCAATTACGGGCACAGTAAAAACCTCTTTGGTAGTTGTGAAAAAAAAGTCCATTTCACCAGAGATCTTGCCCTGAAGCGACTTTGAAACCCTCAGCCGGGGATTTGTGRGGGAAATGAGTTCCTGCTGACAGCCTCATCCATGCCCCAAGACCTGCTCCTCACCCCATTTGTTGTACAAATTTATTTCTCCCCACGAAGGAAGGTTGAAGCAGCTGGGCTCTTCTTGCTTTCCTGTTTTTGCATGTTCTGCTGGTTCATCTGGGAGCTAAATCATGGCATTTTTGAGCCAGTTTTGGCTGTGAAAGTCTAAAYGCCTCTATTTTGGGAGGCAAATCTGTTGGTGAGAGGAGGGGACACCGCATTTTCCAGGGGGCTGTTCCGCCTCGAAAGCCACAAGATGAAACCAGAACTCAGTCCCAAAGCTGCCACTGGTTTGTCAAAGTGGCTTTGGCAAAGCCACTCCACCTCCTGGCACCTCCTGGGATGCTGATGCTCCACTCTGGCACACAGGGAGGGATCTGCTGGGGAAGGTTKGAGGGGACTGGGGAGGCAGCACAGCCTCAAGCACGAAGTTCTCAYGTGGCAGATTCAGCATCTTGCATTGCCTTGTCCCATCTGTGCCGACAGCTGGGGCCTGGAGGAGCTGGAATACATTTCCCTGCAGAGCTGTGGCTCTCCTCGGAGGAAGCAGAAGCAGGGAATGGTGGTTGTGGCAGCTGGAGAGGTTAATCCCTACAAATCTTTGGCTGTGCTGTCCTGCTTCCTAGAGGAGAGCATTTGAAGGATGCCCATCCCTGGAAGTGTCCAAGGCCAGGTTGGAYGGGGCTTGGAGCAACTTGGGATAGTGGAAGGTGTCCCTGCCCATGGCAGGGGATGGGACTGGATGGGCTTTGGGGTCCCTTCTGTGCCAAACCATTCTGTGATTCCATGTCAAAAYGACAAGGATATGCACACACACTCCTGAGCTTTGTGAGTGGCATCTCAAAATTCAGGATGTGCCCAAATCACCCTGGGAAAAAAATTAACTCTGCCCCGGCTAAAAGCAGCACTTTCTGCCATCCTGACTCCTCCAGCAGAGAGAGTTTTCATTCCGCATTTCACTCTGTGACCATTTATCCTGCTAAGAAGACAGGAGTTGATAAATCGCCAGGAAAAATGGGAGCTTCAGGTGGGTTTCGGGGAAGAACCTTGTAATTTCTAAGCTCGTTTAACAGCATGTAAACACAGGCTGAATATCTTGACCTCTGGTGTAATTTGGAACAATTTGCAGAGAGCAGTTTGCTCCTTGAAGGCACCGTGTCCTTTTCGGAGGATGCAATTCCATAAGRAACAGCACAGCCAGGAGGGTGTGGCCGGCCAGGGGCAGAACCTGAGTGAGAAGTTGGGCTGGAGGTGGACATCGAACTTCCAGGGCTGAACTCACAAGCTCTGAGCTCCAGGCGGTAGCCAAGAGGGTGGCTGAGCATCCAGGATGCTCGGGAAAGGGAGGATAAAGTTTGCTGACAGCTCTCCTGACTCATCCAGAACACTGCTGATGGTGCTTCTATGAGCTGTATCCATAGCTGATGCCTATAAATATAACTCCAGTACGAGGCAGGCTCCCACAATAAATCAGGGAAAAAGCCATGTGGGAGACTTTCTCTCTTTGACTTCCTCATCTCTGAGTAATTATTTAGCCATGCTTCATTGGGACAGAAGTTGTATCTTTATTATTCCTTATTATCTCTTTATTATTAGCCCTCGTTGCTTTTTGGGAATGGGCACAGCTGTTGTGTCCTTGTGGGATGACCTTTACACCAAAAGCGTTGTCCAGGTCAGTCCCACTTTCCTTGGAAAAATGCAATTCTCCATCTAATTTTGTCTCCCTCTCTGTCTCCCAATCTGTTTGTTGAAATCATCATAATTTATTTGGAAGAGGATATGTAGGCTTTTTATGTAATTTTGGAAATCATATCATCCTAAAAAAATTAGTAGGCTGGGATTTTTATTTTTTTTTTAATTTTTTCTTTTTTTGGCTCTCATTTCCTCCARCTTTTTACTTTGAACTGGCCAGGCCTGGAGAATTTCAGCTGAAAGGTGACGAAAATTGAAAGCAGAAATGTAATACTGAAATGTTTAAATAATGTCAACTGTAGCTGTCACCGGTTGTTTGCTGGGGAAGGAGTGAAGAGGGGGGTCCTGTCAAACAACCTGACCATATTTTTAGGGGGTAATAGATGCATTTTGGAGACTTCTGACTACATGGAAGCTCCATCCGCTTGATTTTGGAGAACTCACTGACGCAACAACGAAATTTCTTGAAAATGAATGATTTTTTCCCTGGGAAACGTGTTTATAYCTTCACTTGTTCCTGCTGCAAATGTGTAATAAGTGGGAAGGAGTCTGCTGGGGGTCCTGTCCTTTCTTTGCCCTCAATATTTTTGCCGCTGCTGAAACCCTCCCACCCTGCTGCAAACGGCCTCTCTCCTYCCGAGAACATTTGCAAACAGAAGGCACTTTCACCACAGACTGCAGGAAAGAAACGAAAGCGTGCCTCACATTTCAAGAATATTTCGTTTTGTTGCCCAAATCTCGCTCGGCTCCAGGAAATGCAATTCCCGTGGTTGCCCTTTCCCTCAGCAGCTCGCCCGTGGTCCCGTCTGCAGCGTCTGCTCTGCCAAACCTCCCACCGGGGTGCCTTGCCCTCACCCCAGAAACTTCTTGTGGGTGATTATTTATTTTTCAGTGCTGATCTAAAGCTCTCTGGAAAGGTTGGGAAGATTGGATGGACTTTTTGAGCGCGGAGTGACTCTTTGAAGTGCTGCGGGAAGCGGTTTGYGGGACGGAAGATATTTTTTGGGAGCACCCACCCTTGCAGGCATTGCTCCCATCCATTCCAGGCCCATCAGGGAGCACTCCTGGCAGGAAAAAGAGAGAACTGAATCAGACCCAATGGTTTTTTGGCACGAATTGATTTTGCTGCACGAGCTGAATGCCAGGAGAGGGASGAAAGGGCACGTTGCAGCACCTTGTGCCTGCAAAGGCAAACCTGAAGTATTCCCACACGCTCCAGGTAAAACATTCCCCTCTCCATCTGCTCTGAGATCGGAATTGCTGCTGTCCCCGATGATTTCACTCCCAAAAATGCAGTGGGCTGCTTCTGCCACGAGTCATGTGGGCAGGGGAGGGATGGGAGGAGGAGGGATTTTACGTCATAAAGATAACAGAGTCATCCCCGTAACGCACTGTGATTTATTGCTCTGTCTTGTGGCCTCAGTAACTTCTTATCTTTGCACAGCATCTGCTCTGGATTCTCGAGTTTTGCCCTGTTTTGTGCTGCTGCAGCAAATCAGACCTTTTCAACCTCCAGGAGAAGTCAAAAGGGGTCTCATGGCTGAGGTTTATCCCACAGTTTCCATGTTCCCGAGTAATTTGCAGCATCCTCCATCACTGGCAGGCATCTCATGGCCTGGGRAGGGGTGGCCAGGTGTAGATTTTACCTATAAAATCCTGTCTGTGCTCTGATACCAGCACTGAGAGCAGGAAACAGAGCCAGCTGCGGGTTTGGAGGTGTGGGCAGCACTGAAGGGTGGCATCATCCGGATGTCRTCTTCAGGATGCATCAGGAATCATCAGGATACCTGCCCCAAACTCCTTAGGCAGTGGCACTTTTCTCCAAGGCTTTTCCCTATATCTTTTGCTCAGTTGATTGCCCAGGGAAGCCCTGCCTTTCCCAGAGCCTTGCAGTGCCTTTCCCACCCGGGATTAAAGCCCTGGGCCAGCTCCTCCCTCTCTGCCCCCATCACCACAGAGCACAAGAGCTGCAAAAGGCTGGGTCAGGGAAATGATTTTGCTTTAAAAAAAACCCCATTTTATCTCAACTTTCTCTCGCAGGGAAGGATCCATAGTTGTCCCAACAGGGACTTTCTGCTCCAGGAGAGACAAGAGAGTCATAAACCCACTCAGCTGGGATGTTGGAGATTCAGGGCATGAACCAGCAGAACCCTTTGGTAATTCCTACAAAAGTGAAGAGTTCTGGCTGGAGAGCAATCCCCAGGACATGCCTAGGAYGGAAACATTTCTTTGTTCTGCAGCTGGCACAGCAGGGATATAACATTTGGCTTTGCAGAGGCCAGGAGAACGCCCATGGAGGGGAAGGAGAGTTTTCCTTTTTCTCTCTCCTGCATTTCAGGAACAAAACTCAAAGAGTTTGAATTCATCCCCTACATAAAACAGAAATTATTTGGAATTCTTGTGGGATATAGAACAGTTTCCCAACCAGCTTTACCAAATCACAGACTGGCTGAGGTTGGAGGGGGCCTSTGGAAGTCACCTGCTCCAACCTCTCTGSTCAGACAGGGCCACCCACAGCCAGTTGCCCATGAGCACATCCAGACACCTTCTGACCACCTCCAGGCATGGAGATTCCACATTCCCTGTGCCATTCCAGGGAAAGAAAGACTCAGGTCTTGCAGTTCACRCTGAAACATCCCCAGCCCTGGCAGCTGCTTGTGGATGCAGGGCTTGACACTGCACCTGTCTTTAATTCCAGAGGTGTGAAATATTGCCTCGGGTCAATTTGGAAAGCATTTTTCTTCTGGAATTTAGCCTTGAAGCCCACAAATCTCATCAACAAGAAGCAGAATGAATCTTTAAAATTGGGCAGTGTGCGGGACCTGCTGCTCTGAATTCTTTTAACCTTTGCTGTGCTTCTGTTCTTTAAATTGCTGCCACAGCTACTTAGTGTCCCTCACCAACAGTTTGGTTGTTTATTGTTATTTCTATTGTTACTACTGTTTTTTTTTTTTATTATTATTATTATTATTATTATTATTATTATTATTATTATTATTATTATTGTTGTTGTTGTTGTTGTTGTTGTTGTTGTTGTCATTATTCTATTGTTTCTTTTCTTGTCACAGGAATGCACCAGCCCTGGGTATGCCATGGCCATGTCACAGGAGGCAGCAGCTTCCTACAAGGACACTGACCTAAGGATAAGGAGCAGCCCCAGTCCATATTCCACCGTGGTCCTACAGGCAGCTGGAAACTCCCCACAGCCACAAGCAAATGGAAATTCTTACCAGCCCCCTTGACTGTGTGTGGAACTTATGACAGAGTCAGAGAGTCACAAAAATAAAAATTTCTCAAAATTCTGGTTCGTGAATCCCTTGAGTAGCTCTTGTGGTTTGTGCTGTGTTTTTTTGAGGGAAGTCTTTGGGGGATTTTCTTTACTGTACTTTTTTTCTTGTTATATTTATCATAGAAACATAGAATGACAGAATGGTTTGGGTTGGAAGGGACCTGAAAAACCATCTCATTCCAACACCCTGCCATGGGCAGGGACACTTTCCACTAKCCCAGGYTGCTCCAAGCCCCATCCAACCTGGCCTTGGACACTTCCAGGGACCYAGGGGCAGCCACAGCTTCTCTGGGCAACCTGTGCCAGGGCCTCACCACCCTCACAGGGAAGAATTTCTTCCTGATATCTGATTTATGTGTCTTATCTTTTTAAACAAAACATTGCTACAATAGGTGATTAAAGGGACCATTCTCACCTTCTTCCCAGATGCTCCCACTGCCGCTCTGGCCCCTTTCTTGTGCCAGGATAAACGTCCAAGCAGCCAGAGGGAGTCTGGTAAAAAAAGAATCCACCTTAAAAAAAAAGTCCCATCCTTTCCCCCTGCAATCTGGAGTAGTTCCCTGAACGAGGGCTGTAGTTTGAGGCCGAGTTATTGCGCTATGATTGCTGCTACAATTGCTACTTTTATTTTTCTATTAGTGTTATTATTTCTGCTCTACCCACCTGCCTTTCGGTGAGCAAATCTATGACAGTGCTGTTTTTTTCTCGAAAACTCATATAAGGATACTTTTTACCTCTGGAAACAGCCAATATTGTGGGTGCAGCTCGGCGAAATTTGCAGATGAAGAAGACTCATGGCATTTTCTCCCCAATCGTGGCTTTGCTCCAACAGCAAGGGCAAGTTGCTCCTAATTTTCTTTATTAGCACTGGGCTGTTGGAGCGTGTCTGTCCCTCCAGCAGCTCACTGCAACACCTAGGCCAGCCAGGCACTCYCCCCAGGGAAGCCAGCTCCATTTAAAATGGGAATTACAAGCGTTTTGGTGCCGAAGTCAGTTGTTTGAAGCCATCTGCAGTCTTGCTGCAGTGCTGCTGTATCCTAATTCCATCTGTCAAAGCCCGGGAGAATCGAGGCGATGAGCCTGGCGCCGTGAAACAGCACCGAGCTCGGGCAGGGGAGGGAGTTCCACGTCCACAAGAAAACTGGGGAATCTGAAGCTGTCACCGCTGGAAATAACGCTCCCTGTTTAATGAAGGCAGGGACTGCTGAAACCCTGTGCTTAAAGATGCGAGCAGCAGAGAAAACTTCCTGTTCTCCATCTTCAAAAGCCTGTCTTACGTGTCTTCTGCAGAGCTGTGCTTTCCCCTCGGCTTAAAACCCGGAAAATTCCCCTTGTCTTCCCTGGCGCGATCTTTATGGGAATGATTGCAGAGCAGTAACTCCAGCTCTAAAACCTTCACCCTCCACTTCTCCATGTGGGAGCCGGTTCAGGTTGCTGGAGCTGGRGGTTTTTACTTTATTGCACCTCTTSCCCCYCRRAATGGGCCAGCTGAGAACATTCAGATCCTGTTTAAGGTTTCCTGCCCCTCCAAAYCATCTCCAAGTTGTCTTTAACTTGGCTGCCTGAACCCTCCTGGTGGCATCTCCAACCTCCCCARTGCCTCTGATCTCCATCCTCTTCCTCCTCTGCAAAGCCCACTAAATAGGCTGTTCCCAAGTTCAGGAAGGCTGAATTATTCGTGGCAGGGGGATGAATGGAGCTTTTTTCATCTGTCCCTGAACGGATTCTGATTTTGGTGGATGCTTATTGTTGTTCATAACTATTCTCCCTGGTTAATTTGGAGAAACAGCTTCAAACCAGAGTTGTTTCCAAATTCTTCCTTGCTGTTGCACCCAGGGCTGGTGGTGGCAAAGTGCTTTTGGTACCAAGTGGGTGGCTGAAAGTTCAGASAGGCAAGAAGAAAGATGGGAAGCAAAGGAGAAACTGGGAATTATAATTTGTTTGTCACACTGCTGCCCTTCTTTTTATGCATATGTGGATATTTGCTGGGAAAATGAGCATTCCTTGAAGGTTGCATCCTTTTGTGGGGATGTTCCCAAAGACCAAAGGACAATGGATATGGACTTTGTCACCCAGAACAGCTGTCTGGAATCCAGAAGGATGTGTGTGAAAACAGAAAATCTCAGTGAAAACGCTTCACCTTTCCTGCTCCTCATCTCCTGCTCCTCCTCTAAGAGCAGCCATTCACCTCCACACTGTTTCCTCACTGGGAGATCTGGAGAGGGCTGTGGAGATCAGAACAGAGCTTTGGACGTGAGGATAAACATCTGGAGCCAAGGTTCAGCTCAGGCATGGCCTGGACTTCTTCAGRATCAAGGTCAACATCTGGATTGGCATCACGTCCCATGAAATGTGGGGTTTGGGCTCTGACTGTTGGATGAGGTTTAGGATGTGAGATAATTTTGTGTTCATGATGTGATTGTAAAAGTGGTAATCAGTCAGAGGTTGGACTCSATGATCTCAGAGGCCTTTTCCAACCTGAATGGTTCTGTAATTTTAAATTCAAAGAGGTTTTGCTCCTTRCTCTGCTTTCCTAAATTGCATCCTTTGAAGGACCTTGAAGAAAACTCTGCGGATCACCCAAGCAACACTTGGAGTGCTACTCCCAGGTGAAGGGGAATAATGTGCCTTCACTGCTCTCGCCTCAGCTTAGCTCCCTCAAACATGTTTCCAGGGATTCCAGGGCTTCTCACAGAGCATTGCACGGTGCACAGCGAGATGACAACATGTAATTACCTGCTGGAAATGTGTCGCTTCCCATATCCACAGGGAACAGACAGAGCCAGGCAAGGTGGATAACTGTGTCACTCCACCTCTCCCCGTGCATCACCTCGTCTGATGCTTTGGGAGAAAGGCACCACTTTGTCAGTGACAGGGGAAATTCTGTTTGTAAACAACGTGTAAACCTTCCAGGGGAGTGGGAACGGAGTGGGTTAAGCACTGCAGGCTCCTTGGCAGAGGAGAACATTTGTCAGGGCAGGAACAGGCACAGAGGAACAAACTGGGAGTTTATAAAGGAGTCACATTCAATCTCTGAGGGAAGGAGGGAGATGGCAGTGCCGTGCTCGTGTCCAGCTGGAGATCACAGGTAGGGAGCTCAGTGAACATTCCTGCAGCGCAGGCTCAGGGGAAGGATGGTCCAGTGATTCAGGCACATTCAGGGAACTGTGAATTTTTCTTCCTGCATCCTCCAGGTCYTCTTTTTAACGTGCATTCCCAAGCACTCAATGCAGCTGTGAAAGCAGGAGAAAAGCAAAACCTCTGCATTTTCCTCCAAGCTGCAGCTGAAGTCCCTCCTGCAGAACCACTTCCCCTGGTGGATGCTGAATGATGGACAGATGGATTATTCACATGCCAGGTGCCATTCCCAGCATGGAGAGCAAGGGAATAGCAACCCCTTCTTTTGCTTTCCATGTGTCCTCTGGTAACAAGCKCCAGCTCTAAGCCAGGCATCACACCACAGCAAGCTTCATGTCCATCTTATCCATGGAGCAGGCTCTCAGACTCACCTTTGGAGGCACCAGAGGTGCTCTCAGACTCAGCCTTTGGAGGTTTTCTCCTGAACCAGATGAAAGGGAAAAGGGCATTTCATGGACAGAAGCCTTGGTTGGTGCCCTTCACCCAGGGCTCCACCCCGATCAGGAGTGGTGTGTTTCCCTCCCAGCCGCRGTTTGCATCGCTCCACAGTGCTCCACCTGGAATGCAGACGCACCTCCAGCTCCTTCCTTACCTGCTCTCCYCTCTCCTTAACATCTTTGCTTTATTTCCTGCACTCTGGGGGAAGTTTGGGCTGGGTTGGGATGCCGTGATCCATGTTAGGTGCAATATGTGAATAATCATGCAGGACTCACAACTCAGAGCCACTTTGTCTTTGATCCTACATCCCCATCCCAAAATACTGGGAATGCTCTGCTGAGTGCTCACATCCCCCAGGATGGGATTATTTGACTCTCTCACTCACTGCCCTTCCATAAACACACTGGACAGTGCTTTGAGCAAGAATSAGTAAATTCCCTTCCTTCCATCCCGCTGCTCAAGACACCTGAATTTTCCCCCGCCTCGCCTATTATCCACATCTGCAGGATCTCTGCTCTGCCTGACAGAGCTCCCTAAAGGACTGCACAAATAATTTAAATGGCTGGTTTATTGTTAAAGGCATGTACCTGATTTCCCTGGCGCCGAGGCGGAGGGAATCGTCCCAGCTCCATTGATTTCAGAATTAGAGTGTCAAGGATCCAGCCCACACCTTATTGAAATCAATACCAGTGATCAGGACCACACAGGAACTGCTCATAAGCTGTTATCTTGRTATCAACCCCTGTTAACTGGCAGCGACAAGAAGTTCCATTGAATCAGACGGGCCGTTAAATTTCGACACTAAAATCCTGAAATTCAAGGCAAACATCAGCAGGAGGGAGACTCCGGCTCTTGAGTCTGACCCTTCTCAGGTTGGACGGTGTTACCAGAGGTTTTAATCACTCAGGGAGCTGCTTTATGAACTGACTGGTTCTGTGGGTTTTCCTTTTTAATGGAGCGTTGCAGGAGGATGCCTGGGAAAAGCCGCTCCCCYGCCCCTCCTCACCGCCGCCGCCACCTCGGCCTCCCCAGGGCAGGCAGGGGAGCAGTGCACACCAATAAAATCATCACATTCCCAGCTGGAAAGTGATAAGACACGATCAAACTGCCTGCAATAACAGGGACAGAGAATTTGACGGCCAGGAAGGAGGGAGGGTGTCATTACGCACATTTTATTGCTGCGGGTTTCTACCCTCGCGGCGACGGGGATTTCATTCCCTGCCATGCTGGCGCTGCACCTGGAGCAGAGAGGGAAGGAGGGGGTTTTTAGCCGCCCTGGGTATGCCTTGGATTGGCAATCAGAGCCTCCTGGGGTTGGAGGCGGGAAGGGCGCTCTCACTTTCACCACACTGAGCCATTAAAGTGTTGGGCAGCTCAAGAAGTTCCCGTGGACTGCTGAGCCCTCCTGCCTGTGTGCTCCTACCTCCCTGGGCTGCACAGTAAAAGGTGTTTGATTAAAGCCAGATTGTTTATTGATTAATAATCCCTTCTAACTTGGCTGCTTCAGGTGATTAGGAACGGGCAGCAATCCGAGCTCACGTGTTGCGGGTCCTGGTGGAGAAACACGTGGGAATAAAGCTCAGTTAGGAGGTTAAGAAAGAGCTTTTTTTTTTTTTTTCAGTGAAAGGGGAGCTGAGAGCGTGTGAAGAGCTCATTGGAGAAGCTCACTCTGCAAACCTGGGGAAGGGGAGGGTCACAGGGACAGGCCATTGCTGCTGGCAGGCAATCAGAGGTGAAAATGCAGGCGTTGGAGYGCTTGTGATCGTGTCCCTGTGCCCTTTATGCACACACACCTCCAGCTCACCCTGCACACCAGGGGCTTGAAAGCACAACTATGCACAAAGCCATAAAATAACTGAGCTCTGAAGGTCACCTGGTCCAACCCCTCCACTCAAAGCAAGGCCAACCTCAGAATTAAATCCAACTCCRAAGTTAGACCGTGTGGATCGAGGCCATGAGCCCATGTCCAATGTGTCATCCTACCCGGAAAATACGTCTAGGGAAGGGTTTCATCCCAGGGGATGGGAGCAGATTTGCTGCAGTTTTCCCATCACCTCTGCCATGGTCAATATGGCCTCAAAATCCAAAGGCATCTCCAAGAAGTCTTAATGAAACACATTTCAAAGGCTCTTTACACCTCAAAAGAGACCAAAGCCAACTAAGAATKATTCTGTCCCCATGCATTCACGGCTCAGGCTTATTTCTCACAGGAAGAAGCAGGAAGATCTCATTTATAGGGAAGAAAAAGGGGAAAAACTATCTGCTTTTGTTCGCCATGTGCCAACGGGCAGTGATAAGGCACAGCTAAAGTGGCAGCCTGTGCTTCATGGGGCTGAGCTATTATTCAGATAAGATGGAGGCAAGAGATCTTCGTTGGGGTAAGGAAAAAAAATTCCTGGTTTAAGGTTATTACACAGGAAGCGCCCTGCTGCATGAAATCCATGGGAAATTGCATATTTTGTCACATTTAGTTATTGAATCCCAATTTCATCCTAGCACGAGGAAAATATACATCACCCTCCCTTGTAGCTCTTATTAGATTTCACAACCTTTCAATATTAAAATGCCAGCCCGGGGAGCAGTGTTTCTCTTCCCATTTTTTCCCTCTTCCCTCTCCTCTCCTCTGTGGCACTGCAGTGTTGGAGGTGTASTGCAGGAACCCTGGTGCCACAGAAYGAGTTGGAATTACCAGCTCTGGACACAAAGATCCTTCCAGCTTTCTCCTCACCACTCATTTATCCCCTACAAACACATGGACAGTCCCAGCAGTGCCCATTCCCATGCTASAGGCTCCCAGCCTAGGATTGCATCCCCTCCCTTTTTTCAGGGATTCCCCAAATCTGCATGTTTTCTGGAGTGTTTTACTCCCTGCTCAGACCAATAGGAGCTTTAGAGGGGTCAGTTCACCCTGTCCTCTCCTTCCACTTGGATTTATCCTCCCAGCAACTTCCTTAAGGCATTTGAGTTGGTTGGTGAATGAACATCCTAAAGCAAGAGGAGGATAAATTGCCTGGCATTGCAAATCCTGTCCCTCCTCTGGCCTGAGGGCTTGGCATGGATCGTCCTGCAGAACTAGAGGAGCATTCCTGATTGCAGCTAGAAGGATCCTGTGATTGGATAAAACCTGAGATTTTAGGACTGTTTGAATGGATCAAGACGTATTCCCAAAGTTYGTCCTCACAGAATCTCCCCAAAACCTGATTAATTTTTATTCTTCCCCCATTCRACCTCCATGACCCATCTTTTCCACTCTCCTACAGGTGAGGGAAGGCAAACCCTGCTCTGGTTACAAGCAGAAGTATTCCTTGGCCATTCCCAGCCATGTAAATCTTCCCTCGTTCTGCAGGGAGCAGCCAGAGGGACTGGCTCTRGAGTGAGTGGCTGTTCAGTGTTTCAGAGAAGGGCTTTGCTGTAAAGTTATCAATCTCTCTCTAATAGAAAGCAAACTGCAGCTGCTGCAGGGGAGAATGTGCTGATTTCTCTCATATTAAAAAATATTCTCCTCTGTCTACAAACAGATTGAAGGAAACAAATGATTTCCCCCAGTTAAATATTTTAAAGAGCAATCCAGGCTTTGGTTATCACCTAAAGTAGGGAGGAGAAAGCCGTTTCAGGCTAAAGGATGAATCCTTTCCCAGTCTGCAGGATGCAGGTTGCATATTTAGCCAGAGTGTTCTCTACTTGTGATGCTTCGCTGGCTCTGGGGAGGAGCCAAAGTCAGGATGAACTCAGGTCAGGTCAGGTCAGGTCAGGTCAGGTCAGGATAAAACCCAGCTATCTGATCTGAATTTGTAACAGGCAACAGGAGAAATAAATCCCATGGCTCCAGAGCAGAGATGGGAAAAAGACTGGAGTGCTCGAGGCTCAGTTCAGATAAAAGTTGCAGCTAATTATCCAAACAAGATATTCATATCTTTGAATCAGCATAAAATAGGGCTGGGAACTCGAAGGGAGCAGCCTCTCGTGTGATGTCTCAGTCCCTCAGTTTTGGTCCTTGACCCCTGGCAGGAAGGGCAGAATTAAGAGAACTCCAAGTGGAAAGTGGCCAGGACTCAGGGAGGACCTTGCCGAGGGCCAGAGGAGCAGCCAATTTCTCTAAATACTTTTAAGGAAGCCCCTCCTCCCTTCAAAGAGAGGAAAGTAACATTGCACCATCCCAAAAGCTTCCAACAGCTCTGCTGGACCTTTCCTAGTCCATTCCCACCCTTCTTAGGTGTGTTCCCTCCCAAAGCAGAGCACTGCCAGGTGACACACCGAGGCAAAGGTGTGACTTGTGCTGCCTCACACAGCCCGGGAAGGACGAGAGCAGAATTCCCTCAGTGCTCTTGGATGAACAGCYGTAAAAAAAAAAATAAATTAAAAGAAGTACTAAAACCCCTTCTGCCTCTGAAGCACTCCCTCTGAATAAAAATCACAGTGCTGAAGCAGCATTTTCCGTCCTTAAATCCCTGCGTGCTTTTCCAAAGGAAGGTCAATGCCATTGCCCCTGTTCACAGGTGTGGGAAAGGAGCTGCTGCTTTTTAGAAAGGTTTTTCCACCCCACAGCACGGCCCTGTTTAATGAACCACGGGGCTTGCCTTTTTCCAGAGGYTGAACCCCGTCCTGGGGGTTTCTATGAGGGTTTTTATGCCCCTTCTTGTCCTCCCTGCTTTAAAGGKAGCAGGGTGGTGTCACCCCATCCCAGAGGCCAGACTGGCCTGACGTTTGCTCCGTTTCCTCTTCTTCATCCAACCAAATTCSCACAGCACTCTGCCACAGTGAGGATGGAGCAAAGAGCAAATGGAGCCWTCACAAAGTTAAGATTTTGCTCTTCCTTGTTCCCTTTTTGAGCTGGCATCTCACCAAAACTGCTCAGCCCTTCTCTGGCAGCAGCTGAGTCCAAGGGAAAACCAGACCATGGAGGCAAACCCYGCATCTTCTCATCTGCCTTCCTGGACTGTCCCATCCCTTCTAAACTCCTTGGTTTCTTTTGGAAGTGCTTGTGTTCATCCTGCAGGTTTGTCTAACCCCTCTATCTCTGGCTTTCTCTTCCTTTTCAGTTCATGGAYACCTTCCACKATCCCAGGTTGCTCCAAGCCCCATCCAGCCTGGCCTTGAACGCTTCCAGGGATGGGGCAGCCACAGYTTCCCTGGGCAACCTGTGCCAGCCATGCAGTTGTTGTTGGAGGTCTGATTCTTACTTATGGAGAAACAAATTCTACAAAGAGAGCAATTTTCCCCAGATTTAGATGAATATGAATAGAATCAGGACCACGTGTGCCATTTTTAGAGCATTAAAACAAATCTCTTTTAACAGTCTGCTAATGGCTGTAGACTGTAATTCACACCCTGTCTGCTGAGTAAYTTTGCGTGGCATCAAAGATTTTTGCAGGCAGAAATATGGCCAAAATAACACTTCAGCTTCGCTGGATCAATACCACTGAAATATAAGGCTATCCAGTTGCTAAAGAGGTCTATTTAGTCTCTCTGTCAGATGCTGATTCTGGGTAGAATCAGTCGGTTTTCCTTACAAGAATTAATACATTGCGTGTTGAGGACTCCTACCCTGGGAGAACGAGTGCTGTTCTTGGTAGGGAAGTGGAGAAAGGGCTGCAAAATAAGTGCAGAGCATCAAGAAATGAAAATCTGTAATAGTCAAATGYCTTAACTTTGTGGCACGACTTCATTTCAGCAGGTGCTTAAATCACAGAATCATAGAAATGTCAAGGATGGAAAAAACCTCTGAGATCATCAAGTCCAACCATCAACCCAGCACCAGTTCCCCATTAAACCATGTCCCCAGTGCCACATCCACAGGATTGTGAGCACTTCCAGGGATGGCGACTCCCCCACTTCCCCAGGCAGTCTTTTCCCACGCTTGGCAACCTTTTCAGCGAAGAAATTTTTCCAAATATCCAGCCAGAACCTCCCCTGGCACAGCTTGAAGCTGTTTCCTCTTGTCCTGTCACACGTAAGAGAAAATAGATGGACGTGGTGAATAAAGAAAAATTACTTTTCAGCATTGGTCAGACTGGGTTGATACAAAATTCTACCTAGTTCAGGAAGAATATACAACACCCATGGGAAAGAACTTAAGGAAGTGTAAAGCTGTGAAGGGATGCAGGAGGCTGAACTCCTCCTGCCTCTGTCATTTTTAATAGGTTTTTGAATTAGCATTGTGCCTGTGATGAAATAAATGTACTTCAGCTACTTTGCCTCAGCCTGTCTTGCAGTAATTACCCCAGAGAAATTAAGMCTACCTGTTTCCTCTCAAAAAAATAACTCATGGACCTTTTCTGGAAGAAAAATYCCCCAACAACCTTCCCCAATGATACTGTTGGATGCTATTAATTAAAAGGGGTCACACAAGGTTGAGAACTCGGCTGGTGCACCTCAGAGGATCGAAGAGTTGGTGCTGTGGCCTTTGAAAATGCCCTAAATGAGCCTTGTCCCAATAGTTAGGAAGAGCATTAGGGGGCACTGGAGGTACTTTTGTGACTTATCTGCGTGTTTTGGTTAATTAACAGCCGGTTTAGCAAGTGTTAAGCCACCTAAAAGCCTTTCAAAGCCTGCAGTGCTTATCTTCCCAGCACCTGCAGCTTTCTTCCTGCCGCTGCAAACCTGCTCCTTTTCATTCCCCTGCATCAATTGCAGGGAGAGTATGGAAGTATAAAAAGGAGATATTCACTGGGGTCTCCAGGTGCCGAACTCCAAACYGATGAAAGGAGACTTCTCCACGCAGTCAGGCTGGGGCTGTTGTTTCCAGGAGGTATCAACATCCAGCCCTGAACCTCTGTGGGTTTCTCCAAAGCCTCGTGCWTCTCTGTGGGGAACGAGGCCATCCAGGAAAGGGATTAAGCAGCCTGACCCAGTCTCTGTCCTCAGAGTGCAGCCAAYGTCCAGCTCRTGAGCTTTGAGAAGGATTTGACTGTCTGGGAAAACTGTTCCAGGAGTGTCAGCTCCAAAGTCTTCCTGCCRYGTAGAAGGAAGTGTCCAGTCAAYAGTGGGGACATGAYTGAGGCRCTGGCASAGGCTGCCCAGAGAAGCTGTGGCTGCCCAATCCCTGGAAGTGTCCAAGGCCAGGTTGGATGGGGCTTGGAGGAACCTGGGATAGTGGAAGGTGTCCCTGCCCATGGCAGGGGGTGGATCTGGATGATCTTTAAATGTCCTTTCCGGTCCAAACTGTTCCATGATCCTCTGGGTCTATGAGTCAAGGCTTTAGTATCCCTAATGCTGTTGGTAATACAACATATTTTCCCATTTAGATWGAAAATCTTCTAATATCAGTGCCAGAAGACAATAATCTAACATATAATCTYCAGTTTTTGGAAATGAAGGAAAGGGAGGGAGAACGGAAACATTTTTTTTTTGGGGGGGGGAGCAAAGTTTTCYGTTGCCTGTTTTTCTTTTTTTATTTGTCAAATTTGAAAATGTTGTCAGCAATTTGCAAATTTCCCACCTGTTCTGTGCACACATGAAAACAGCCTGAGTTCCTGCTCCTTTCTGAGTGACTTTTAATGTATAGCACGAGCGCACAGTGTTGACAGCTCTCCAATTTTAGCAYAAGTCTCATTATCCTCTTTTTTTTTAAGCTAAGGCCACCTATCCCAAAATACAAGATGTGTTGGTTTTGGTTGGTTTGGGKTTTTTTTTTTGTGAAAATATGCATGAAAAAATGTTTACTTCCCCCCCCCCCTTTGTTTTAGTCAAGAAGTTTCAAATACATGAAGCAACTCTATTTAAAGATCCACCACCTTGACGGGGATCACAAGATTGCTCGTGATTCTTGTCTTCTGTTGGGAAAAGGAAGCAGGAATGTTCCAAGCCTTCATGYAGTGGGGAAGAAGAGGCTTGGAATACCGTTTCCAGCAAACCAAAGTATGGAAAGTTCAACTTTGTGTAAATATGGGGCTTTTTTGGAAGGAGTCTGCCCCATAACTTTTGTATGTGTTGGATTTGGAAATCATAGAATCATGGAATCACAGGATGGTTTGGGTTGGAAGGGACATTTAAAGATCATCCAGTTCTACCCCCTGCCATGGGCAGGGACACCTTCCACTATCCCAGGTTGCTCCAAGCCCTGTCCAACCTGGCCTGGAACACTTCCAAGGATGGGGCATCCACAACAATGGTTACAAGGAAGAAGAAAAGGTATTTCTTATGACAGGGTAATGATACGAAGGTAGCAATTTCCTCTGGGTAAAGGCAGGAATTTTGTCTGCTGGAAGTTGTGACAATCGGCAAAAAAAAAAATCAAAAAATGAAATCAGAACAATGAGAAGGTTTTGTATCTAGGTCAGCTGTGGGCGAACATTTCCATGCTCTGTTCCTTGGTAGATGTGCTTCTCTTTATGCCTGAAATCTGATATGGAAAGTTCTGTAAGGCGCCTAAAAAGGGAGGTATGGTGGGTACAGACTGATGTCTTTAGGGCCTTGAAATCAGCTGGAATTCTGTGTTGAGCATTCCTGCCCTTTAAATGACTGAGACCCAAATCCACAGTAAATGTGGAGCTACGATGGAGGTAAACTGGGACTACTGGAGTTAAACCCTCCTTCAGAAAGTCTAGATTAGCTAAATTATCACATCACTCCAAAAGCAATTCCTCAGTTCCTGGGTTCTGTGAGCCTTGACAGGAGAGTTTATTTTGCTGACATGCATAAGYATCCTTAAAAAGAGATAAATACTTCTGTTCTCCATTTTCCTTGCTGATGCTTCCCCAGGTTTCTGTCCTACCAGAGAGAGCTTCTCCACTTTGGTTGCTTTGTTGCCTCTTCTTTCCCTGCAGTCCTTGGGTCTCTCTCTCCTCCCGACACAGATTCCTCCATCTCYTCTTAAACCATTGCCTGCATTCTCCAACCATGTATCCATCCCCTTTCTATYTCTTTTGGAGTGGGAATCATGCACTCTGCCTATGGACAGCTTACTTCCGTGAGGGAGACTTGACTCCAACCCCAGCGAAAAGGAAGGATCAATATAAAGTATATGGACAGTATAAAGACATCAGTATAAACACTGGGTTTGCAGTATCTCCATGGGGTTCCCTAGAAAGTTTAAGATCCTGAAAAACCCAATATTGCAAGGATTGTAGACAAAATTTGCATTCTGCTGGGGTAGAACTCGTGGCTTTCGAGTCCATTTTCCCTGAGAGCCCTGGCGAGGTCGGACCCAGTGGTTTTGATCGAACCCGCGCGCGACGAGAGGAACTGTGAAATTCAGATCCGAAATTCGAAGCGGGTTTAGTTCAGGCTTTATGATTCACGTCCTTGCCGTGCTGGTCTTGACAGATTAAGAGAATTACCCATGCTCCTCTCATTTACACGGGCGAGTTGGTTCGTGATCCCCCGCAGAGCTCATTTCAAAACCCCCTCGTGCTCGGCGAAGGAAGAAACCTCAGTAACCATCAGCTGTGGCATTGATCCTTCAGAAAAATTAACCAACTGAACTGAGACTCGCTGTGAAATCAGCGATGCTCAGCAGCCACTAACTTCATTTGGAACTCACCAGTGTTAATGCATTTAAAGTATCGATCCTTCCTCGCCTGCTTTGCGGCTCCGGCTCCCTTTTGGCACTGCGAACACAAAGGCGGCTCTTTCCAAAGCTGGGATGAGCAAGCAAAACCCTTCAACCCCGAAAACAAACTCATTATTCAAAATGCTTGTCGGGCTCGCTGCAGCAATTGAATTGATTGGGGGGGGGGAAATAAATAAATAATAAAAAAAGCGCCGTGGCGGATAAAAATCGGATTATTTCGGAGCATGGGAAAGGAACAGGCAGAGGAAACATCCTGCTGTCTGAAGGGAGCAAATCTTCGCCCCCCACCTCCATAATTTTTTGCTTTATTATTGCATTATTGTGATATTCTTGGGGTTTTGCTTGTGTGTAGCACATGGGATTGAGGAGGAGCACTGAGAGCTGTGGCTGTGCTGGGAATTCGATATTCACTGCCCAGCAAAACCACAAGGACCACWGGCTTTGCCCAACACCCCTTCTAGTACTTTTGCAGGTATTTTTGGGAAGGACATTGCCCCTTTCATATCCCGGGCTCATGAAGGGGAGGCTTAGCTTTTAACTGGTTATTGAACCAAGCTAGCTTGATTTATGTTCTTTTTTACTTTTTTTTTTTTTGCTTTTGCAGCAATAAATGAGCCTTCAAACGAAGACTGCAGCTGAAAGCAGAGGAGCTGCARTTTGCAGCCCACTCTCTGTGCAGCCCTGCCTGTGCTTTCCAGCATTCCCTGGGCTTTGCAGTGACTTTGCTTACATGGAGCTTTCCCTTGCCCTATTTAAGTGCCTCTGCAGTGTTCTCATGGTGAATTAGGTTACTCTGTAGAGAAGGATACTGCAAATCCCCTCCTCTGCTTCAGCTGCTCCCCTTTCCCTGCATGGCAAGCTGAGTGCTGCCTCTCTCCAGTTTTTGGAACATTTCAACCACACTGTGGGGTCAGAATTGGCTTTTCCCTTGGTTTAGTCTTGCCACTCCAGAGGCTACTGGCTCTCCAGCTTCTCCACTGACTCCAAGCCCCCTCTGCTTTCAGTTCCTAAACTGTTTTTAATTCTTTTATCCATCTATCCTGTGCACTCCCAGGCTCCAGCTCTCAGCAGGGATGGCACTTCTTTTATGATCTCTGTCTTTAAATGTCACATCTGGGCATCTTCAGACGCACACATCTCATTCTTTAAAATATGCAGGTGTCTTATCCCGACCTTCATTAGAGCTGTGACACATTCCAGCCATCCTGCTTGTTAGTCTATTATTCAGCTGCCTGTCAGCCACCCTCTGCAGCTCCCTGTTCCTTCTGACGCAGAGATGCAGTAATTGGTTGCTTTGTTTTTCAGGCATCTTTAGCATGATTTGAACCTACTAAACTCAGCCAGGATGAAAACCTGGCTCTTTCCAGGCYGTTTGTAGAGGTCCCATTATTTTTGGTGACGTGGAACAGTTTGGGATGCGTGGAGGGTTGAGAGATCTGTGGCTCAGACTCTGCATAAAGGTGACTTCACTTACATTCGACACACAAGGTCTTCTGGTCTCCAGGAAACACCCAGCAGTGCTGCAAAACTTATCTGGCGAGAGTCAGGTTATTCCTGATCCTTTTTCCAGCATAAACCACAATGAGGCACCCCTAAGTGGTCTCTTACATAGAGACACATTCCCCAGCCATAGTGGAAAGTCTMTAGGACAGACCTTTCTTCTCATTCTTCTGACTGTGCAAAAAAAATCTGCATTTTTTTCCATTTTTGAGTAATTGAGGTGTTTACAGAAAGTGTTCTGTGATACAAAAGCTTGTTCCGGTTGCTCTTTCTCTTTTTTTTCTCATGTCCTTTCATCTGCATGCTCTGCTGCCTGGTTTTGTTGGGAATACATAGGATCAGGTATTTGTAGCATACCTGCARTCTTACTCTGCTATGGATTTGCCAACACTGTGATGGAAAGGAGGCTCCAATACCTCTCTCAGGGTTGGCCCAGTGGGCTGAGTAAACCAGAGGTGCAAAATCTCAGTGGAGAAGGGAGAGGATGGGAGGTTTCCTCCTGCCCCTTCTCCCTCCTCCTTGGAGAATGATGCTGGGTGGTGTGAGAACACTTCAAGCTGTGCCAAGCACTGATAAAGCCCCATTCCTTCAGCATCTTTTTCCRCTTTCCTGCTGATTTCCCTCCCCCTGCCCACTTACCAGACACGTTTCCACCATTCCTGACCTTTAGAGGACAGGGAGGTGACTGCGGTTCAGTCCCTGAGCATCAGCAAAACAGAAAGAGAAGCCCTGGCTGGGATTGTGCTGTGTGAGGGCTTGTGTGTTTTAGATAGAGAGAACAAGCCTAATTTATTATGAAACAGAAGTTAGCTTTACATTTTCATAATTAGGGAGGATGCTAATGTTGCATGATTGGAAAATGTCACCCTGCACAACTAATTTGAGGCCTAATTGAAGTTCAGCATCGTCTGCAGCTCCCCCAGTGATAACTTTTCTGAAAGGTGCTGCAGAAATGCAGAGAGAGCGGTGAGCAGGGAGTCATTCATCACCTCCTTTCCCAGCAGATTGAGCGATCTGGGAGGAAATGACCAAAAAGAAGCAATCCCAAAGCCCGGAGCCTCAGGCTGATGGAACAAAGCACTCCACAGAAGCACCAATGACAGGGATAATTATCCCAGGGCTGCTGCAGAGGACAGCACATTTCTGGGGCATCCTGTCCAGCAGTTGCTGGAGAAAGTTGGATTGGGTGTGTCACTGTCTCACAACACGGTGTCACCGAGGGATGGATGGGCCTGCCCTTATCTACAGCACGCTGGGGATTGCTTTGTGCCCGGAATACAGAAGGGACAGGGGCCACGAAGGAGGCACCAAAAAAAATCCCCTGCAAGAGTCACATCTTCCCTTTGCTATCTAGAATCTGCGTTACTGTGGGGAAAAGCCAAGCCTTGCTCTGGTTTCGAGTGATGTCACACCACTCACACTTGGTCAGCCTTGATGGGACAAAGAAAAGCTGTGACTTTAACATCCGAGGTTTATCCTTTCAGTACTTAAAGGGAGCTTAGAAAAAAGAGGAAGAGAGATTTTTTTACATGAGCAGGTAGCAACAGAGCAAGGGGGAATGGTTTAAATTAAAAAAGGAGAGATCTAGATTTAGATATTAGGAAGAAATTCTTCCCTGTGAGAGTGGTGAGGTCCTGGCACAGGTTGCCCAGAGAAGCTGTGGCTGCCCCTGGATCCCTGGAAGTGTCCAAGGCCAGGTTGGATGGGGCTTGGAGCAAYCTGGGATAGTGGAAGGTGTCCCTGGCCGTGGCAGAGCAGCTCCACAGGTTGTTCCTCCTGACTGGCTGTGTCCAAAAGTAGCTCCAGGCATATGAATTATGCATAAGGACAAGGTGAGGGTTCATGGAGTTTCCTCCCTGGTACTTTCCCTGCCTCCAGCCATTTGRGACTCAGGGATTCCCATATGTTCTCCATGAAGTTAATAACACTGACTGGGTTTTTCTTTCAACTCCTCTGCTCTTCCCTGAACCCYTGTTAACTTTGAGCACCAACTGTGWATCTGTAGCAAGAAATTCCACAACTTGATTGCACCTTCTCTGGGACCACCAAGTTCCTGCACTRGAGAAGGCCATGAGTAACCTCCACTAATCCTTTCCTTGACACTCCTGATTTTGTACACTCCATCTCATGTCTTCCCAGTCATCTCTGCAGCATCCTAGATTATGCTTTTACTCCTTATGGAGAGCTCATTCCAGCTCTWTGAGCCCCCTTGTATTTGTTTTTCCCTTAGTCCCATGACTCCCTCTCCTCTTTTCCTCTTGGATTTATACAGTTTCCTGATCACACCTGATGGTCTGGGAGCACTAAGGAGAGGGATCCTAGCAGGTCTCATGAAGATGAAAGCTTCCACATGTCCCTTTGTCACAAATAACCACCGGGAGAGCTCAGGTGTTTGCACTGATAATCTCAAACTAAACTAATCCTGCTCGGGCAGGATTAACAGGGTACGATTTGGCCACGAGGAAACAACAGAGAAGATTTGGCAGGAGGTAGATAGGGAATGCTGCCTATTGAGCTGGACTTCGTCCCACTCTCAGCCTGATCTAAGATCCTGGAGAGCTGCAGAAACAAGATCCTAAAGGCTGGACTCCCATGGCTCTGTGACTCATGGCTATGGTTGAGAAAAAACTTGTTTTGGCTCCCACCCAGGCTCCTCTTCCCAGCCAAATCTCCATGAAGGAGGGGATGCTGTTGCTGTGAGCTGGATTCCCCAATGTCCCCATCACATCTCCAGCTCTGCTCAGTCTATTGTGTGAGGAACACAAGAGCTGGGAGGTCCTGCACCATCCCCCTGATCTCAGCTGCCTCCTCCATCCCAGTGCTGGGTCACCTCACCTGCTGGGGAATGGGCCAGGAGCTTCTGGAGTCTTTGGGATCCCCAAATGCAGGTGGCTCCCTGTCAGCCTCATCCTGAGGAGAAGCCCTGGGATTTTAGGGCAGCTCTGGCTGACACAAACACACAGTGAAATTTAATGTTGCACTCTCACACAAACACAGGTATCCATTTCACTGTGTGGGTTCCTGCAAACCCCAAACACATTGAAGCTCCAAACCTCCAAACATTGAACATCTCCCTGCCCACAGGAACACACAGAGCCAGGCTCATGCTCGGGTGCCCTCTGAGAGCTCTAACACRGGCAGGGTTATAATGACACACACACATCTCAGTTTAATGTCCCAGTGCCACCCAGCAGGGAAATCACACCAGCCCTGCAAAGCCCCCTGCACTACATTAGGGGAGAGTTAATTCACTGGAGGAAACTCTAATCTGATTTCAGCTTYACAAGCCAACATTATTATTCTTTTCCTTTCTATTCTTTCATGCTTAAAGTGATCCGCTGTCATTCTTTGTCTCTCTCCATCTCCAGCCCGTATCACTCTCAGGGCAGCCTGTCTCCATTAGATTTTCCACCTCCTAATATTCAATTTAATTTTAAAGCTTGCCCATGCTCCCTCCCTCTCCCCCCTACCCCGTCTCCTTCCCTGCAAATCCCCCACCCCTCCCCGATGACACAGCTTTCCTCCCGATTTCCTCCCTGTGATTCCTCCTCCCTTTCTTCATTATCAGCATGTCAGATTAGGATCCGACAAGAGAGTAGGATCGACTGTTCATCCAGGGCTTTACAGCGTAAGCAGGATTAGTTACCCTGATCTAAAGGACATTTTCATTTTTCTGTCACTGGAATACATCTAAAGATTCCCATCGTCCGACCAAAGAGGTGGGCTCCCGGCCTTTCCCACTGGGAAATGGGCAGTTCATCAAAAACTGATCCTTGGTGCTGTAAGGCTCTCAGGGACACGGAGACAGAGCTCGCACTGCCAAGAGGAAACATGGGGGATGAAATCCCAAGGTTTGATGGGTGCAGATACCTGGAGTGGGAGATGTTTGAACCTCAAGTGTCCTCACCACAGATCGCTCTCATCCCAGGGAATGTTTTGCTGTTCCAAATCRCCCGAGGAACACCAGCAAAGCCCAGCCCATGAGCATTCCCGCTCCCTCCTGCCAAGGGAGGGATGTCATAGACAATCCCCCCTCAATCACAGGGTAAAATAYCTGCTCCAGGTCTGAGGGAGGTAACTGATGAACACACTTTAATGCTGAAGCCRATTTCCATACAAAGCACAGGTTTTCGCCATGAGACCCCAAATTCCTGGGCTGTAAAATGCCTCTGTCTGGTGCAAACTCCCTGGCTGACTTATCCACAGAGCTCACACCAGGAATGCTCCATCTYGAGCCATAAACCTTTAAAATTGGAATGAGAGTGTTGGGGATGGCAGTGCAGAAGCAGAATAAAGGCAAAGAGTGTTCCTTGTGGCTGGAAGGAGTGAGAGAGTGAGGGCTCCTGGGTATCCAAATTGGGGGAGACAACAGGATAACCAAGGTGAGGTGATGTGTTCCTGGTGGAGGTGATGTGTTCCTGGTGGGCCGAGGGCTCAGATACATCCCTGCTGTTCTGGTCCATCCCTAAGGGTTCACCACACAGAGAATTTAGGTGTGTACCCCAGGGTACAGAAAACCTGAGCTGGGAACAGCAACATTTTACCTTCCTGTGCAAAATTTGCCTTCTACTCTCACTTTGGCATCTGAGCCAGATCGTCAAATATACATAACTGAGGGACATCTTCTGCCCTGTCACACAGGGGTCCTCCCAGCACACAGGGACCTGGGCTGTCAGAGGCAGGACGCTGCCCCTGGCTGTGGTCATCAGCAGGAGGCTCAAAGAAAAGKGCCAATACACTCCAAGACAGAGGGAAAATAATTGGTTCCCCCATAAAAAGGTATCCTCCTAATAACGAAGAGATTAATCTAAAGTCTGAAACATCAGATGTTAGATCCCTCCTGAGAGCTTTTTTTATTTTACATCAGCTGTTACAACTTCAGATGTTCGGGTTATCCTCATAAATGTCCAGGCCATCCTTGCGTCTGGCTGAGTTCCTGGCCTCATTGACATCTTATGGAAATGAGTGCCTCAGTCTAATTACACTTTGGAAGACAAGAGATTTCCTTTGCATTGAATATCTGTCTCATTCCTGTCGTCTGAGACAGAGAGAGCCATTCTCAGCCCACCTCCCTCATTTTACGTGCATCCTCTTGTCTCTGCCCTTTCCTCCCCTTTCCGATACACCAAAGAGTAATTTCATTGGCTTTGTTTGCAGAAGACATTTCTCAGGAAGTTAATCCTTCTTATTTTTTTCCCCCCCAAACCTCCCCGGTGTCCTTCTATAGACGTGGTGACCTTCCAGGTAAATCGTGGCTCCAGTGATTTATATGATTGCAATGCTAGATATTCTCTAATGTTAACCAATTCTTTCCATGTGCCATAAGGACATGCCATAAGGATATGGCATGAGGATATGGCATGAGGATATGGCATAAAGAAGGAGTTGGTCAGTAAGGATATGGAATAAAATATGCAGAGCAGTATCTTGCTTATTTTTGGAATACAACTGTCCATGGAGCTGGAGCCTCCGCTGGGCTGACTCTGGGTCCCTTCTTGGTATAACACAGCTAATTGAGAGTTAATAATACATAATAATATAGTTTTGAGAGGTCAAAAAAATTAGTGAAAAGTCTATTTTTAATTTTTTTCCCCATGATGTTTTATGAGAGGGGATTTCCAGCTGCCTGAGGTCCCTGAAGCGGTTCCTGGTGTTGCCAGAGTTATTGGGAGAATCTGATGGGTGAGGAACTCTACAGAAGATGCTCTGAACTTTTTGGGGTAAGAGTAGGTGAAAATGGGATGTGAATGGGTGTGAAGCCTGTCCAGAGAAGGGATGGCTCCTTGACCCCAAAACTCTCCAACCAGCCCCTCAGGAATTTAGAGACAGGCTGTGACAGTGACAGTCTGTATTTCTTTCCCTTAAGCAAGGTTTCTTTTAATGGAGCTGATTTGGTTTAAAACTGAGCTAAACAGGCCACAAGACACTGCAGAGAGATCAAAGGAGTTAAAAATAAGGGAAAGAAGGGAAATGCATGAGGAGGAGACGGGAGCAGCATGAAAGGGGAAGCTCAGGTGAGAGTCTAACCCACATTGTTCACSTCACAGGTGAAGTCTGCAGAAGTTCATATTGTTCCTTCGTTTTTCTCCCAATCAGAGCATAGAAACAAGAAGCAGAAGAATGTTTTTCCTATGTTATATTAAAATAGTGTCCAAGGCCAGGCTGGATGGGGTTTGAGCAAACTAGTTCGGTGGAAGTTTGCCCACGGCAGAGGGGTTGGAATGAGATGACCTTTAGGGTCCCTCATCATAAAAAAAAATCCTTCCTTGTCTCTATTCTGATATAATCTATTCTAGAATCCCATAAACTCTCTTAAAACCCCAAAGCAAACCCCTGTRCCACCTAGAAACAAACAAACAAATAAACAACCAATAAACCCAACTCACCCCACAGCCCGCAGGGGTAAGATCTAGARGTTTTATATCTCCATTTCCTTACAAATCGCTGTCTTGGGCAGGCCTGAAGAGCTGGGTGAGTTTTGATTGACCTGACACCTGCACTTACGGATAAGAAGCTCCCAGAGCAGCTCAAGAGGAGATGAGGCAGTGCCAGGCCTATTTAAAGCAGTGGGTTTAAATTTAATTTCCTAGCTGGGGGAGTTGGGGGAGGGATAGAAGGCAACAGCTGTCTCATTATAGCACTGAGGGCTCCTTAAGTGAAAAGTGAATAGATTAGTCATGGAGAAAATTAAGACAAGGTCTTTAAGCCATCAATAGCTCCCGATGAGTGCAGGAGGGAAGGGAGTTGGTATTTTACTTCAATCTCCATGTCTGGGGGTTCAAACTTTATTTTTAAATGTGCCTCGAAGCCAGACGTGAAATATTTTCCTTCATCCCCTTTTTTTTGAATGTTCCAATTCAGCAATGATGTTTTTCCACCGGTCCTAAGGCCATTTGGAGAAACTTGCAGAAGTCTGCACCGTGTTTTTAGCCAAGGATTTGAGTTTTCCTTTCAAGCAGAAAGTCAGGATCAGTTCTGCTTCCCACCCAGGTATTACACCATGGCCAGGGTCAGCAGATCCATCCCCTTCAACCGGACGGCCTGCAGGTGTCAGAAGAGACATGAACATCAGTTTGGGGGGATTTTTGATGATTTGGAGACTCCCCTGAGTATTTGCATCTCAACACCAGCACTCTGGGGAGATGGGCATGGAATGGTGAGAGCTTCTGACCACTGGTTTGAGGTGGTGTCTCTCATGTCCTGCAGGGAATCATAGACTCACAGGATGGTTAAGGTTGTAAGGGACTGGTGGGGTCTTCTGCTCCAACCTCCTTTCCTCGAGCTGGCTGTGCTCCACACTCCGGCCACATCTCCAAATCTTTCTCTTTCTCTTTCTCTTTCTCTTTCTCTTTCTCTTTCTCTTTCTCTTTCTCTTTCTCTTTCTCTTTCTCTTTCTCTTTCTCTTTCTCTTT
>JACAXG010000125.1:1994898-2074609 GCA_018881555.1 Amblyornis subalaris | reverse complement strand
TTCCCCTTCCCCTTCCCCTTCCCCTTCCCCTTTCCCCCTTCCCCTTCCTCTTCCTCTTTGCCTTTCCCCTTCCTCTTCCTCCTCCCCTTTCCCTTCCTCTTCCTCTTCCCCTTCCTGCTCTCCCTTGGCAGCTCCCCAAAGTATTTGACACAGCAACACAAAATGTGGTAAAGAAGGACCCCAAAGGCACCTTTGCCAGCTCCCCCCGATTATTTGGCTGATTTTTGATCACACCAATTGCCGTTTCAGGGTGATGGAGTAGCTGAGGCATTCATTGATGGAGAGGACGCGGCGTGAGCGTGTCAAGAGCTTTGCTGAGGTTAAGTTGTCTTACATCTGCTGCTGCTCCCCTGACCCCCAAGGATCATTACACTGTCATAGGAGGAAATTAGGTTGGTTGGATGTGATTTGTTCCTTGGAAATTGAGGCCGGATGCTACTTATCCCCTTGCCATTTTCGAGGTGCTAAGAGACAGATTGCTTGACTCTTCACTTCAAAATTTTTCTGAGCACTGAAGTCAGGCTGATTTGTCCCTAATTCCCCAGGCTCTCCTTTCTTTTTACTCCCTTTCAGGAGGATGATGTATTTGCCAGGTGATAATAGCTTTACATTTCTACCACATCTTAAGGTTCAGATGACAGAGGGTTGTTCTGCAGGGCTGAAGGTCCTTCTGTCCCTGCRGGATGTGGGAGAGGAAGGGAAAATCATCCTATAAAGATACAGTGATTTTAGTTGCCCCATCCTAGAGCTGACTGGGGCAAGTCTGCCCCAAGCTGAGGGGCTCTGCTTGGTACAGTTTCCCAGGAAAAGCTGCAGGAAACCCACTCCTTGTTTGCTTGTGTTTAAATCCAACCAGCCCGTTATTAAGAGAAGCTGTTACAAAAGGCAGGCTGGGAAATAAAAATGTGCTCAAACTCCTTCTTTTTGTTGCCTTTTTTTTTTTGTCGCCTTTTTTTTTTTGTCCAACCCAAGTACCATCTCTGTTGAGATTTTAATTATTTTTTTTTCCCTTTAATAACGAGCCGTTGCATTGTTCCCTCCCCGCGCCCGCACTGTTGTGCCTCTGAAAACACAATTAGAGTGCACACTGCTAATTGAGCTCTGAAGGGTGTATTGTGGGGAATTAAAAAATAAAGGCGGGGGGGGCGACCTCGTGCTCTCTGCTGTTGCTGCAGACAAAAGGGGAGCAGGGCTCAGACAATCCCCCGGCTGGGATGGCTCCTGTCTCCTGCCCGAGGAGAATGAGCAGGGCACGGAACAAAGCCCGGGCCCAACATTTCGTGGAGCACGCTCCGACGGCCAAAATGGAAGGGTTGCTGCGTGTGAATGGCACAAGACAAAAGAGATTTTAATTGCAAACGTTGATCACGCCCTTTGGTCTCTGGCACGGGTTGCGACGGCTCCGTCACCGGGAAGGTTTGCTCGCTGCAAATCTGCAAATTTTTTCAGGGGCCTCCGTCATGTGACCTTGTCCAAATGACAGAAAGTTGCTTTCTTTTTTTCCCCCCCAAATAACAGTCCAGCTTTTGTTTGTTTGTTTGTTTTCTTTTTCTATTTTAAGGTTGCAGCAAACCCCTGTGAGCTGTGAGGCTGCCACAGTTCCACCCTCATACGGCCAAGCTGCAGGAAATCAGGGACTCCTATAACCTCGGGCTAAAGAATAAGGTGATCTCTGACTTTTYCCCTGCTCATAAATTCTGTTTGGGTAGAGGAAAGGTAGCAAAAGGTCTGTGTTGTGGCCTCGCCGCGGATCTGCTGGCTGGGAGCTCTCCTGGGAAGCCTGGAGAGAGATTACATCTGCCTCCTGGACAACCTCTGCAAACACCAGAGCAGAGCAAACGGAGCCTCCTGCGAGCACCTTGCTGGGGAGGGGAATGAGGTGCTGGGGCTGAAGGTGGCTAATGAGGAGCTCTGGGTCTGCAGAGCACACAGAGCTGGGAAAAAACCAATCCAGGAGCAGTTCTGTGATCCTCAGGGTGGCTGGAACTTCATGCCTTGCATCCACGCTGCTGAGCTCCCACATCCCAGTGGCTTTCTGTTGGGAATGGCCCTGGTGCGGGATAGCCCCTGAGCTGTGCTGGGGTGGGGTTCAGGAAAGCCCTGTCTGGGGACACAGATGGATGATGGAGGGTCAGTGCTTGGTTAGGCTGCTGGTACAGCCAGAGCTTAGTTAGGCCAGCAATAGCTTAATCATGATGTTTGTCTTAGATATGAAACTTTTCCTGTCTACTTTTACAGTGTGGACAGCAGGGAAGTTGTTAATGAGGAGCATCGTGCCTTGGTTGCAACATTTACACACTCAGAGGCACATATGTGCTCCAGGACAGAGTGAAATAATGGATAGAAAATGTGAGACCTTGCTGTTCAGGAGCTGTGCAGTGCTCCAACACCTCCTTCCAGCACAGCTCAAGGTTTCCTGACAGCAGCAGAGCTTAAACCTCTCCTCCTTTGATGCTTTTCCTCTGCAGTGCCATTCTCACGCTCTGCCTTTCTTCTCTCATGATAAAACATGCCCTCTCCCTTCTCCTCCCCAAACCTTTCCTGTCCCTCTTTGTGCTCTGTCCTTTTTTGTTTTTTTTTTTCTAGACAGCCCTGGGGTACTCCTGCTGCAGATTCTTCTGGCTTGAAGGGACATTTACCTGTGTCCAACCAAGCCTTGATCCTTTTGCCATCACTGGAGGGAAGGAGGCACATTCAGGGAATGATTAGTTCGAGTCTACATCTAAAACACATCAAGGAAACTGTGTTAGGTGGCATGAAATCCATCCTGGCAGGGGATCTGTGACCTCCTCAAAGGACAGATGTTGGGAGAGACAGYGCTGCCAGAGCATCCTGAACTGTTCTCCTCATTTTTAGTCTGTTTGCCCTGGAAATTGTAGCTGGAAGTATAGGTGTGAGGGAGCTGGGAAAAGGCAGCCTGGCAGGTTCAGCTGTAGCTACAAGCAGCCAGCTTGGTTGTTGTTTGAAGGTTTCCACCTTTCTTTAATTTTTAAGCATTTTTATGAGGTTTTCTCTCTGTGGGTAACTGTCTCCCTCACATGGTTCCCACTTCCTGCACCCCAAGCATCTCTGAAATGAGGATGCTGGTCTGGAGCTACGCTGTGGGCTTTGCATCCGAGTTTAGCAACAAACGTGGATCTGGTTCCTGTCAAAACTCCTGTGTGCCCCACCTCCCTGCCCAGCAAGAGCTTTCCCTCAGCTCCCTCCAGAGCCACGGGAGAGTCTCTGCCAGTGCCATTTGTGGTGGAGGCTGAGGACGTGMAATGGTATGGAAGAGGCAAATGGCCCTAGGAATTACACATTTGGTGTTGCGGCACTGGAGTAAACAAAAACCTCAGTCTCACAATTCTTGATGTTATCCGAGGTGAAAACACAGGGTGAATAATTCCAGGCCAGAGTTTATTGTRTAAACCTAACCAGAATCTTGGCTCCATTTAGAAACCTTTTATAGCATGAAGGGTAAAAAGTTGGACTGTTGATGCTCAAAGGGATGGAGCAACTCTGCTCTGGAACCAGGCTGGGAGAGCAGGGGGTGTTCAGCCTGGAGAAGAATCCAGAGAAACCTTAGAGCCCTTTCCAGTGCCTAAAGGGGCTCCAAGAGAGCTGGAGAGGGACTTGGGACCAAGGCCTGGAAYGACAGGAGAAGGGGGAATGGCTTCCCAGTGATAAAAGGCAGGGTAAGATTAGATGTCAGAAAGAAATTCTGTACCATGAGGGTGGACAGGCCCTGGCACAGGTTTCCCAGAGAAGCTGTGGCTGCCCCTGGATCCCTGGAAGTGTCCAAGGCCAGGTTGGACTGGGCTTGGAGCAACCTGGGATAGTGGGAGGTGTCCCTGCCCATGGCAGGGGTGGAACTGGATGGGCTTTAAGGTCCCTCCCAACCCCATTCGGTGTGATTCCCGGGTTCTATTTGGCACACTGGCCATGCTGAGCTGTCAGACTGGGATAGGGATGCTCCCAGTATTTCCCCACCTTCACCMAGTCTCTCCATGCCTGAGGTAGCTCCAGATATCAACACCAATAGAGATCCAGGCTCTGACAAAGCAAAGGCCTCTCTGCTGACATGCAGCACACACAGGGCAGAGTGCCTGGCTCCTGCTAACCCCTGGCTCCTGCTTTGTGAGTGGTCCTGGTGGTTTGTGGATGGAACACAGACCTGATCTCTCCTGGGAATCTCAGCAGCTCTCCAGGCTCTTCTGAGCAATCCTGGAGCTGTGTGTGGCCCAGGCTGGCTGTAATGCTTTATTATGGGAAAGTGCAAGTGCTACTGCAGGGGCAGCATTTTAAATACAATTTAACAAGGTTTTGCAGTCATTTACACAGAGATCTGCCAGATCTCTGGAGTTTGTCTCTGATTTTGGTTTGGAATTTCTCTCTGTGTGCTTGTGTGTGTGTGCAGGCACAGGTTTTGGCTGGGAGATGCTGTGGCTTTAACATCCCACCAGCATTTGCAGGTTTCCAGCCCTTCACAGAATAACTCCAGTTKCCTGTAAACATTTGAAGCCCTCATTCAGTCCCCCTCGATTCCCAGCAAGTCCTCATGCCCGGTATTCCTTCTGGACTGGCTCTCCATAGCTCCCTCCACACCACTTCCCTTGAGCTGCCTGAGTGTCTGAGCTCACCATTCYCCAGTCTCAAACAAACAGGGAATCTAGGCAGGGAGTTTAAGCTTCCTGAATCTGGGCTTTCTTTCCCCACGAGCCAYGGGCACAGCAAAATACTCCTCATTTTCCTCAACCAACCCCAGCTCTGTGAAGGGGCTTGGAATTCTCTGAATGCCTGAAGACAACACCTCACTCAACCATTCCTGTCCCAATAAAACACTAAATGGATTTGCTTTGCTGCAAAAAAACCCCCACCCCAACCCTGCTTAATGGCTTTTTGTTATGTTTGACTTAATGCTGGCATAAATTCTCTCAAATTTATTTCAACTTTGCTTGAAAACCTCATTTGCCTAATTGTAATAATAAAACAACATCACATGCAGATGTCTCCTGTCTTTTTCAAACTCAATTTATTTTCAATTAGGAGTGATTCAGTGTTTGTTTTTTTGGGGGGAGGCACAGGAATGGCTGCTGGGGGAAAGGTCTGTGTGTCAGGTGGCATCTTGGAGCTCTTAGAAAAACAGCAAATTTAAGCACAAGGGACTCACAGAACCCATACCCTGGTCTGGCTGTGCACATCTGCAAGAGATTAAATCCAAAGCATGAAWAAACAGGATTTGGGAGGCTGGGAAGTGCCAGGAGAGGAATATGCTGTCCAAAGGGCTGTGTCGTGGTGCTGTCTACCAGCCCTGGGGAAGTGTGGGCTTTGAAGGCTCCGTGTCTCAGTCATTTGGGACGTGCAGCGATGGCAAGTAGAGAAAATCCAGAGAAAATGATGAGATGATGAGAGGAAATGACTCCACTTTACCCTGCTTCAGGCTGAGCAGCTCAGACCACAGTCAAGCCCTGCAGGCACYGTAGAAAATAAGTTACATCAGCTTCATTTAAGAGATGGGCAGACTGAGACACAGCAACTGTGCCCATGGCAGGGGCCAGGGGAGGTTGGACCTGGATGATCTTCGAGGTCTCTTTCATTCTGTGATTCTGTGATTCTGTGAACTCACTGACCCTGCTTTGGCCGCTCAGAGTGACAGGATTGCACAGAGTTACAAAACAAACTCTTTCTGTGCACGTTGTGGTTGTGAACAGGCTGCAACCCAGGCTCAAACCTCAGCCTTGAGCTGATGGGGAGCTGAGCTGCCTTCGCCTGCTGCAGGATTTGAAGTGACTTGAACTGGGCTAAAAACCGCGTGGCTGCAACAGCTCTGGAAGAAAAGCACCCACCTCACCGACAGACACCTCTGAAAGTCAGTGATGCAGCACCTGAAAGTAGCAGAGAAGCTGTAGCAGGGCTGGGGTGCTGTGGCTTTGCTTCTTCCCTTCTCCCTGCTGGGATAAACGAGGCAGAGATCTCCCAGAGACATYAGCATTTTCCTGGCGTGGGTTTGTACAAGCGAGGTCAGACAGGGCTTGCAAGAAGCACAGGGACATGCAGGGAGAGCAAACCCAGACCATCAGCGACCCTTCCAGGTGCCTGCAGAGCCGTGTTGGTCACGGTGCCCTGGCATATGGTTGAAATTCGAGCCCTTGTACAGCCTTTGGCTATCTCGAGTCGTGCTGAATGAGATGCAAATGAATTGTGATGAGCATCTGGAATTCAAGGAGATTGCTATAAATAATGCATAGGACTGGCTCAGGTTTGTGACTTTCCCGGGCAGAACTGTTGTGTAAATCAGTCGGGGCTGGGGAAAGGTGCCAGGTCAGTGTTTGTGCAGCAGGAGGCTCAGGTTTGTGCCYCACAGAGCAGTGGCCTGAGCAGGCTGCCCAGAACTGCCACCTTCTCTCTCCAGTTTAGCATCCAAAGACTTTCCAGCTATTGAATTTTCCCAAGGCACTCTGGAAAAGTGTCCATCAGTGCCAGGTGCTACTGGTGGTGCTCTAAGGTGGTCAGCAGTGGGATGAGAACAGGCTGGGGAAGAAAATAATAATTTCATCAATTCTTAAAATCATAGGATCACAGACTGGTTTGGGTTGGAAGGGACCTTAATGATCATCAAGTTCCAACCCCCTGCCATGGGCAGGGACACCTGCCATTATCCCAGGTTGCTCCAAGCCCCATCCAACCTGGCCTTGGACACTTCCAGGGATCCAGGGGCAGCCACAGCTTCTCTGGGCAACCTGTGCCAGGGCCTCATAATTTCACAGGATACTCAACACCCATGAGCTGTCACCTGTGCGTCCTACCCCCTTTCCTGGCTCCAAGGACATGCTGTTATCCAAGACGAGACAGTTCCCTTTTCCCTTGCCTGGTCTTTCACTCTGTCAGCCTCACCCRGCTGGTAAAGAGGGAAGGAGGGCTCTCTCAGTAATGCCCTTACCCCTGGAGTTCTGCTCCCTGTCTGGTGGTTTTAATTGCTTGGAAAAAACCTGACAGGGAGTTTGTGTGCCATGAAGCTTGTCCATCCCTTCCAGATGTGTGAGCTGATGTAACAGATGACTTCTCCCTCCCTTTGTGCTGCGGATGAAGTGGGTGAGTTCATCCTCCCAGCTGCTGCACAGGGAGGATATAAAGCACCTTGTATCTGGGTCACTCGAAGGTTTCCAACTCCAAGGATCTGGGTAAACTCCAGCTGGATGTGTGAGGGAGCAGATTAGGACTGGGAATTCRTTTGCTTTGGTTTTAGACCTGCGAAATTCGTGAAAGCAGAGGAGTCTGGTCCTGTGGTCCCGAAGGAAAGACCTGCCGTTGACTCCAAGATCCTGGCTTCTGCCAGGGGACTGGGAGGTTGCAGTGCCATCTGCCAAAGGGCAGAGGGATCCTTGCCTGCTGGCTGGGTCACCAATGTGACACTGAACACGCTCAAAATTCACAGGAACTCTGCGAGAGGCCTTGCATGCAAATTACTACAGGATTAGTGCTTTTAACAGAAGGGTGAGGCTGTTCCTGAGTCTGGCAGGTGAAAATTCAGACACATTTTCATGTGCCTCCTACTGTTGTTGTGTTTTGGTTATAAGCATCAAAGAGAAAATTTAAAATGAGCTCCATGCCATCTCTTTTAGCCTCTCCCTTGAAAAGGTCAGTCATGGAATAGACTTAAATGCAATATTTAAGGAAAGATAGCTGCAGCTGCAGCAATAATGTCTTGTAAAATGCTTGGAGCAATCAGAAATCTTCATGTCCTATGAGCCAGTTTATTTTACAATGTCCCTGGACAAAGAAAAATAAAAAGTTGACTTTCCCAGCTACGCAGGCAGGAAAGAAAATTTTCATTTTGGGATGGGAGTTGGAATCTTTGCCTGTTCTTGGGCTGCAAATCTGGTCCTTCTGAGCTGGAGTAAAAAATGTTTCTGCAGCTCAGCCTGAGATGTTTTACAGTCCCTTTTCTCTGAGGGTTTCACAACAAGGATTCCAGGTAGTGGTCAAGCTCCCATGAAACGCAGGAAATTCTGTTTAAACATAAGAAGAAAACAAAACCTTTTTACCGAGAGGGTGATCAAACATAGATCGTACAGGTTGTCTGGAGAGGCTGTGGACTCTCCATCCGTGGAAATATTCAAAACCCAATTGGACACAGCCCTGAGCAACTTGATTGAGCTGATCTCTTTGAATGGTGGGATTTGACCAGACGATCTCCGGAGCTGCCTCCAGCAGTTTGCAAATGGCAAATTTCAGCTGTTTTGATCAAATTTTCTTCCGTAGGTCTTTGAGCAGAGAAGAATTTAATCTTTGAGCCGTCATAGCCAGGTGTGGTGATCTAAGACAAGCATCAGCACCCTGTTCCCAGGGTGGCACAGACACGAGGAAYGGTGAAAGCTCCAAGGCAGGAAGATGATGGAGCTGGGAAGATGAAGATGTSTTTTCCTGTCTGTCAAACTGCTGAGGAGGAGGACAGAACCAGCGCAAACCACCTCRTCAGCCAGACACAAAATGGAAAATCTGGCGTGCTCCAGCTGTTTGCCAACGCTTCCCGTGGATTTGCACAGCGTCTTCCAGCGGATGCAGCTGCTCACAAGCACTTTTCCCTCTGCATTTGGAGCAAGTTAACGAGCCAGTTGCCAAATTCCAGCTGTTACAGATGCACCCAGCCTGCGAGAGYGTTTGTGTTACCCTTAATACCAATTTGTGCTTCCTCACCAGGGGTGTGAGGCTGGTCAAGCAGCCAGGGCGTTTGCCTCGGATTGACTCATCCTGTGAGTTACTGACAGCCCAGGAGAGAAGGCAGATGTCTGTYCATTCAGCTTAGATGATCCCAGCTCTCAAAAAACCCCCAAACCCAGAAACAAAAAGAAAAAAAAACCAACAAAATCTAGGCTGCTTTTCTCTAAGGACATCTCTTTTCACTGGTACCCTACGGTTGGTCCTATTTTCTTTTTCAGTCCCTGTGCTGCTGTGGTCTCCAAATTAAAGCTGATGGGAAAAAAAAAAGAAGCCCTGACCCTTAATTTTATGGGGAAAACCATGTATCTAAATCCTGTGATCTTTTTGTTTGACCTTTCTTTTTAATTTTTARTTTTTTTTTGGAACCAACTTTTAAACACCCACTCAGTTTTCACAATCAGAGAAGTGGAGTTCAGACTGAATTTGACCCCAGTATTAAAGTGACCAGTGTGTGGTATCTCTCTGTTTCTGTGTTGACCTCCTCTTTTTCCCTCGTGTTCTCATTCCAAGCCTCCTTTGTTCCACCTGATTTCTAATCTGATTCCTTTCCTCCTCTTTCCAYGAATGTTGACTGCAGACCGCCCCGCTAAACAATCGAATTTATAAACCAATATATATTGTAATTACAACCTGAAGCTGATTTCCGGGATGTTATCTTTGCCCTGAGACTGCGGGGCTGGAAAATAATGAGCAGAGAAGGTGAGTTAGGATGGCTTCCAGGAGAATCCGGGAGAATTAACACAGGGTGACAGCATTTGGACAGAAGAAAGTGTCATCCTGAACTCTGTATTCGGTTTCCCTCTCACTGGTTGATCAGGGACTCTGGGTAAGGCTGTGCTTGAGCTGAGGAAATGTCTTGTGAAATTCTCAGAGAGAGACAGGAGCTTTGTACATCCRCTACTCGGATTTTACTGCTCCATCAGTCCAACCTTTTGGACTCTTGGACTATGTCATGACCCTTGAAATCTTCGTGCTTKTTCAGTGCTGGCTCCCACAAGTTGATCTTGAAGGCCTCGTCACCTGAAGCATGTTATGGGTCMGGAAAAGCCTGAAGACAACCAAGAAAAGCAGAGGTTTTTTCATTTTGCCTCTGACTCAGGAAAGAGTCCATCYTATCCTGGATTTGTACCTCTGACCTGCTTTCCTCACCCTTCAACGAGATCTTCACACCTGTCAAAGGCATTTTCTTGAGCATTAAATATTCTCCCAATTTCTTTCCTGCACTTCTTTGCCATTTAAGCTCATTATGGTGCCCTCCATGGAGATCCCCATCACCAGCAGGCACAGGGAGCAGTGTTGCCTTGGATTATAATGAATTTTTTGCCAGTTGAGGACCATTCCCAAATCACCTCTCAGTCTTGTCTCCTTTCTCCTGAGCACCACTGACATTCCCAGCAGGATCTATTTTCTGGACCCTTTTCTCCAATCACCCCCCATTTTTTGGGAGGAGCACAGCTTTTGCTGAAACCTTCCTCCTGTGCTGCCTCAAGAGTAACCACCGCAAGGATTTCATTCTGTATCTTCCAGAAATTTATCCTGTGATGCATGACACCTTTCAAGCATCATTCCGGAGTGCTGCTGCCCTGCCCTGTGTACACAGAACACGCTGCCCCAACAGATGTCCCGTCCCTGTTCAAATTATTCCTATTTTCTTTCCCAGCCCATTTTCTCTGCTCCCTGATCTTCCTCTTTGCTGCCAGGTTTAGCACCAGGACGGAGGGATGTCGACTTTKAGAGCTGGTGGGGGTTGTAACAGCAAGAAAGTGGATAATTGTGGAGCAGAATAACAATTTGCCCATCAGTTGATTGCAGCCACTCGGAATTTCAAGCAATCCCTCCTGATGTTTCGCTCAGTGGATGGTTCGTAAGTGGTTTCCTGGAACACGCCTCACATTTCGCAGCTGGGCTCTGCAGCCCAGATATTGTGAAGTAAGAAATTCCCATGGTCCTGCTCCCAGCATGGCCCTGGGTCAGGKTGTTTTCCAAGCTTCAATCTCTGCTTGAGTGAAATTTAAGCAAGGACTTTGTGGGCAGCCCTGGAATGTGCTCCCACCRCTCTGGATGAGATGAGGAACTGCTCAGTTCCTCTGAGTTGTTCCCTCTGTGATGGTCYTGAAGCAGAGGATTTTTGGCTCTTTTTTGCTGGAATGCCCATGGATCATCTCCATGGCTCTTCTGGAGTGACACTGGGAGACTTCCTTTGCTCACAGTAGGTTTTGCTCCTGTGTTTCCAATACTTGATCCAAAGTTCCTCCGAGCAGACACAACTCTGAGAGCTGGTTTGGCTTTCCTCCTGGAAGGATTGATGYTCACAAAACCTTTTATCCCCCAGCATCCACAGGAAGCCCATTTTGCCCACACAGGAATGTATTTTSCGCTCAAAGGACCCAGAATTTCCTCAAATTTCTTCCCACTGGAATCAGCACGTCCTGGAAAATCCTGACTAAGGCTCCAAAGTGGTCACAGCTGGAGTGTGGTTTGAAGGACTCAGGAGATGGCACCATGCACCAGCCAGGGATGCAGCTGGGGACACCAAGGCTGGAGTCACAGACTCTGAGGACTCCAAAGATGATTCAAAAATGGTGCAATCGCGCAAAGGTTTCAAAATAGGTCGAAATCACARAATTGTATGAGGACAACCAGTAAAACTTAGCAAAACCTGGTAAAAACAAACAAATCCACTCAAACAAAATCATGGAGTTCTCTGCCCCCAGGATTGATGATGTGTTTTTTAACAGGAAGGTGGTAGGAAATAGCCAAATAAACAGGATCACGATCTTGAACCCATCTCGGAAGGGAAAAAAAATACGAACCTGGAGATGCAGAAAGAGGGAAATTAATTGTGTTTTATGATTAACAAACACAATTAAGGAAACGAAGCTAGAAAATCTCTGGCAGCACTGGGGAAGGTTATTTTTGTATTTTTATATTATTCTGATGACAGGAGACGGTCAGCGCTGGGTGACAGCTTTACTCGGAGAGCTATTAGAGGGACAGAAGCAGATAACACCACAAACTAATTATTGCTGCAATCTGTAATTTCTCTGCGGGGAGCTGGGATTGCTGGGGACCGGGGCGAGAAACAGAAACAACCAAGAACAACAACAACAACAACAACAAACGAGGAATCGCGGGGATGAAGGAGGGAAGCGGAACCAACGGGGAAATTATTTTCATCAGGCAGGAGTGAAAAGGATGGGAAAGTTGTTAAGCTGATTTCATGGGCTGACACTGGCGGGTCTTTTAAGGTCAAAGCAAAGATTAAAGAGTCCTGTGCGAGGGAAACCAAACAACTCGTGTTGGTGTTGGGAGAAAATAATACATGTCTGGGTTATCAGCAAAAGCCAACAACTATTGCTGCTATTCCTGGAGATTACATGGACCTTTTAAACTGTGAGGGAAGCAGAGCCACACTGTCACTCCAGATGGGATTTGGGTGATTAAGTGTAGCCAGGGAAAGCTGAGCTGGTTGCCCTCGGATCCTTCCAGAGGCGGTGGAGACGACCATAAATCCTGGTTCTTTAGGGCCGGGGTCTGCTTTAGGGTGGCAGGAGTGGGGATGAAGGGGGTTTGCTTTGCTGGGGGCGTCTCAAGGRACTGAAATGACTCTGAGGTAATTTCAGGTGAAGGAGGRTAGGGTTAGATTAGATATTAAGGAGAATATATTTGYTATAAAGGTGGCGAGGCAGTGGCACAGGCTGCCCAGAGATGTCGTGGACTCCTCAGCCCTGCAAGTTCAAGGCCAKGTTGRATGGGGTTTTGAGCAGCCTGGTCCAGTGGGAGGGGTCCTTGATGTGTTGAAACTAGTTCCTGGTGTAAGASGGAAAAAGGATGGGTGGGAACCAGAGGACAGGAATTCTGTGCCTTCTCTGATCCTGCCAACAGGCCTCAGAGACAAGATAAATCCATCCACTTGGCAAGATGACCTAAAAAATGGGAACACGTCTATTTTACATTATAATTCCAAACCTCTCTCTTCTCCCCACTCCTTTTTTTCCCTCTTGAGATCTCTTCTGGGACAYGAGAGCAGGGGAAACCAATGTCTGTGGTAACCTTTATTGCTGTAAAAATAGAAGCCTACACCTGATAACATCACGAGCAGTATCAGTTATAGGATCTCAGCCAGAATGTTCATATGGCCCTTGGAACTTTTTCCTCCCTCTCATGCAGAGTTGGGTTTGCTTCTTGGAGTGTGGAAGGTCAAAATGYACAATGTGTGGGTGCTGAGGCAGATTTGTGAGATGGGAGAACGTTTAGAAGGGAAAGGATTTATTTTTGTAGATAGAATCGTAGAATTGTTAAGGTTGGAAAACATCTTTAAGATTATCAAGTCTAACCATTAATCCAGCACCACTAAACCATATTATTCCCAAGATCCACACATTTTTTAAACACTTCCAAGGATGGTGACTCCACCACTTCCCTGGGCAGCCCATTCCAGTGACCATCCTTTGAGTGCAGAAGTTTTCCCTATTCACCAGCCTAAACCTCTTGAATGTTTCCTGAGGTGTYCACACCCTTGTGGAAGTCATCAGGAAATATTAAAGTGATGAATCCCATATAAGGCCTGGTCCCACAAGAAGTGGGATCACCTTCTGATATACCATAAACAGCTGTTTTCTCACGGGGCCTGGCATTTGACTCACATTAACRACCTGCTGGCCCATGATTTCACACAGACCTCACTCTAACGAAGGTGCCAGAAAGTCCTTCAGGATGGGATTCCAGGTGTGGTCTATCCCATCTCCTGCTTTCCCTGATCCCGGGGAAAGCTGTGCTATCAAGCATTCTTCATGGTACGTGTGGGTTACATCTTAAATAAGATTTATATCACAGTAAAAATCAGTTTATATCACATTATAAATCATGCAGATGTGTGGGGCGGAGTCTCTGTGCAACCCACAATAATAATTTAGAAATGTCCTCCAAGATTTTCCYGGGCATTGGAATTAGGCTGCCCAGCCTTTTGCTTTTTTCTCTTCTTTCCGTGCTCACTGCTCTCCTGTCCCCTGGGACCTCACCTGCCATCCCTGAATTATTGAACACAAGGAGTTGACTGCTCAGAGCCACTTCCTGAAGCATTCCAGCTGATTCCACGAGGTCCTGGTGGGTCAGATCCCTCTGTGTTACCTCCACATCCCTTCATCTGTTTCCCTCACGGGGCTCTTTCTTCTACATGAATTTTATAATTAGTTGTATTATCTATCAGATCACAATTAACCTTTTTTCTTTTTATGAGGAGACAGAAATTTCTCACCAACTTCCTGAAGATATGGCCCACTTGATGCCATCTCTGCATCACAGGATGGATATTTTCCTTCCCAATGAAAAAATGGACTTGCTCTTCTCTTTTTCATCCCCTTATTTTGAGTGATTCCCAGATCTTTCATTGTTGTTGACTGATTTTTACTCACTCTCTGTATTTAACTTCTTGTTTTATTCATCCATAGTCGTTGCAATTTTCCTTTATTTTTTTTATTAAATTTGCAGCCTTCTTTCCACTTTTTTTTCCTTTGCCCAAATATYCAGGCTCTTAAAGCATTCCTGGTACAACCACCTTGGTCTCCTGCCTTGTTGACCCTGTGGCCCTGGGCTTTGCTGATATGAATTYGATGGGCTCTTTCAGCAAGAGCCAATAATTATTTCATTGCTGCTGAGTCTGTTTACCAAGGAAGCAGCATTATCTCACATTTGTTGCCCACTTTGTTGAGCCTGTTTCTATTTCACTGTTCTTACTCCTTCACTTCTTTAATAAAGTGCCAGTTCCTGCCACTGATGTTTCCTGGAAAAAGTTACCTTTCACCTTCAGATTTTCAKCTTTTTTTCCACTTTTTTTTCTTCTCCCCTTTCTGAAATTAAAAAAATGACTGAAAATTTCAACTCTCCCTAGGTCACATGCTGCTGCATTCCCTCTCCACTAAATATTCACATCCCCTGGGACTTTACATGGTCTTGTTCTCTCCTTCAGCTGCCCACAGCCCACAGCTCCCTCTTTCCCTCATGCCACAACTGCTCTGTGGAATTCAGTTGTTGTTATTTTTTTGGGTCACTYTCCACCCTATTCCTTCAAAAGTGGTTGGAAATGGTCCTGGTTTTACACTCAAGAGATTTGTTGTGTGTGAAACGGAGCAGACCCCATGCAAAAARATATAAAAAAAGTTATTAGCCCATCTAACTATAATGTGAAAGTTAATTAACTCRCGCTCATAATCCACGCTGATACAGACGAGACTCAGTAGTTATAATAACATTAAAACTGTTACATAAGGAAGCTTTCCAGCATCTTCCCGTTTCCTCTGGTGTGATGTTCACCCTGCCAACATCCCCCTGCATCCAAGGATTGACAGATTCCCTCTCCAGCGCGGAGAGAGGGTTATGATGAGCTGTCACCACCCCGAGATCTTTCCTGGGAGGTTTGTGATGTTCATGGTGGTGTTTTTRTCTCCTCACTCCTGGGTCCCCCCCGGGGGAATTTTCACCCCTCCCTTTCCCCACCACCTGCTCCCTTCTCCCCGGTCCCACTGCCCCATCCCACCACACCCGTAGGCACTCGCATCTCCATCCACCCTCYGGGAATCGCTGCAGGATTCCCAGCTCTGCAGGAATTTACATTCACCGGGAAGCAGTGCCCACTCCTGGGCTGCTGCTTTCATATTCCTGCCTGGCTCTGGGAAGTCACACACAGGAATGTGTTTGCAAACAGAACTTCAGGTAGCTGATACTTCCCCCCAAGTACAAAAGCTGGCAGAGAAGGAATTGCTGCAGGGAGGGACGTTCAGAGCCTTCCCAAACTTTGATGCCCTGTGATTTGCAACTCTCTGTAGCTGGAACTCGCGGCCTCGTCTTTGCTGCACAATCCTTCAGGGGATAGAAAGGCTCTGGCTGATTTCTGGGGGGTTTTGACCAGATCCTCACTGAACTTTGAGATGACTTTAAGTGAGCTAAAACTTCACACATCCTTCTTTACCCCATGCAGTGGCCGACTGCTCTAAAGTTTTCGAGTGCTCAGCTTGCTGAAGAATTGAAGAAACTGTGTCACCTTGCCTGACTGAAYGTTGTCCTTCCCTTTTAGCTCCCTGCCAGTTATTTTCCATGTTAGATGAAAATATTTGCCGTGTTAGTGAACACATCTCAGCGTTTGAGTGCGATCCGATGGGATTCTGATCCTGCGTGCAACCCTGGGCACCGCTGAAAGGCAGAGAATAAATAATCACAGCCCAAAACTGGAGACATGACTGATTCTGCAGTTGTGAGCTGCTCTCTCCAAGCTTTCTGCTATTCATGAAATGTGCCCGGCCATACAAACTGGCTGAAATTGGTTTTGGCTTCCTCGCTGGATGTTCGAAGGCTCGAGGGTTGGGAGGGTTTTTCTATTTAACAGAAAAGGGATGGATCACATGGAAGGGACAAACCCGTGCCTGGTRTGAACATTTAGCATCTTTTGTGATAATCCTACAACCCATCAGAATAATTCAGATGCAGGAATATCAGTGGCATTAACCTCCTACTTATTTGACAATTAATGTTCCTTGCTCTGTCCTTGCTGATTGTAACTCGACACACAGGACAGCCCCCAAAGGTGTGTGGGAAATGCAAACTAATGGAGGAGGAAAAGAAAAGGGATTTTGCTGTTGGGGTGGCTCTAGATGGAGTTCAGATTGCTCTGGGAAGTGTGGATTTTAATGTGCTGAAAGGCAACCTCAGGAAGGGTGGTGGGGAACYCCTTGGCCATGGAGAAAGAATGTGCAGAGAAACATCAATTAAATGAAAAAGCTCAATCAAGTTGTGCTACCAGGCAGGAACAGCTGGAGTTGGCTGCACCTCTAATCTGACAAGGGTCGGTGGCCAGCACCAAGCAGGTCTGGGAGAGAGGCATTTGTGGGTGCATAAGGAGTGATCATCACCCTGATTTCAAATGAGATGAAAGGAGCAATTAAACATTTTATAGTGCAGTAACTGGGAGGGACAGAATCCACTGCCCAAAGCCATGGCCCACCCAGCAGCCAGGCTGTGTGACCTGGGACCTGAGAACACGTTCTGTGCCCTCACTTTACTTCTCTAGGGATTAAATATCCATCTTTCCCAGCTCCTTCTGCAGTCAAGGCAGGCACGTGTGGTAGKTTACTCCTCACACCTTTGGGTGAGGCTTCTTCCTCCTCCCTCATGGGTCTCCCCAAGGATAACTTCATCCCCCTCTCYGCAAGGATAACTTCATCCCCCTTTCCCCAAGGATAACTTCATCCCCCTCTCCCCACCACCTTCTCCMTCCGCCCTGGTCCCCARGTAATTTTCCTGTGATACTCAAAGTCGTGGCTTCTGTTGCCTGAGAACATTTATGTCCACCTCTGTCATGTCCCAAAATGACACCTTAAACTCTCCCAAACATCAGCTTTAGGAGGCTCAGGATGAGGCCTCTCATTGCTGTGGAAAAATGGGAAAAAGCCTCGACTCCAGCAAGTCATCTTCATTTACACTCCCTTTGTGCACCAGGAGAGAAGAGTTCGATTCAGGTGAAGGAGGAACCAAGATTTGGGCATCCACAGCCCAAGAGGATCTTGTATAGATGGAGGGAAGAAGGAGCTGCTGTGTTTTAAAATAAACCAGCAGCAGCTCTGCCTTTGTGACTGCGGAGAGCCTCAGGCTGTCTCGGGAGTGCTGAGGGATRAAGGGATGCTTGGGGCAGGTAAACTAAAGAGCAGGGGGATTTCTGCTTAGGAGCTGCTCAGCTTTGCCATGACCAAAGATCTTCTGTACATGCCTGTACAGGGGGAAAAACGGTACCTGTGTAGCTCAGGAACCTCTGGGATCAAGTGATGGATGAGTGAGGATTTTCAGGTTTTCTGTTTTAGAGTTAGGTGCCTAAATTCCCTTTAAATCCCCCTTTAGGTTCRTAAATCCTTTGTGAATGCTCTCAGTAAATAGGATTGCAGCCAAGAAATACCTGGATTGTGTCAGCCATTTCTCTCCTCCTGGAATTAATCCTGCCAAAGAGTGAGTGTTGGTTGGTGTGTGCTGAGCCCCACGTGCTGTGAGCGGGATGATGGAGCAGCCAAAATGCTGCCTGCTCTTTGCTCTTGGAAAGACCTTGCTGGCTTCTGCGCTGAGAAGGGAAAAGGCAGGGGAAAAGGAGATTTAAGCCTCCCAAGCTAAGCAAGGGGACTGGTTGATCCCACTGTGAGCCAGGTAAAGGCAAAGAGAGGCCACTCCTGGTTTCCCCACCCCACCGGTATCAGCAGCAGGGGGCTGAGATCTGCCTGGTATTTGAGTCCTGCTCTGCAAGGTCTGGTTCCACCACCAGGGGATCCTCAGTGCCAGTGAAATTCGTRCCTTTAGTGCAGATCCTAAATGTCCAGGAGTGGCTGAGTCCCTGGTTCTCCCTCCTGCCATGTGGAAGTGGGCAGAGATAAGGGAGAGTTAACCTCACACCAGGGCGGCTTCCCCGCATTCCCCAGCCCCAACACACCTCCTTTTCTTCCCTTTTTCTTTTCCCATTTACATTTTTCATTCATTTACACGTGATGTTAATCTTTCCTTAATCTCCAATTCCTTGGTGTGCGTGTGGGGGATGAATTCCATTTGTTTTTGTTCCACTCTATCAGACACAGCAGCCATAAGATTAAATGATAACTGTGGACCTAATAATAAAAATACAATATAATGTAATGAAAGTAATGTAGATCTAATCCTCTGTTTTATTGCATCCTGAGTGCCTTTGGTGCTATTATTTATTTTTTTTTTCCCCTATGCCTCCGTCTTTGACTTAGCTGCATCTTTTCAAGGGAGGCAAGGCATTTGTAAAGATTATGGTATTATTCTGTCGAGMACAGCCTTGCTGTGGGGCACCTTTAATTACAAACTACTATCACTGCTTGTAGGGCTGTGTGTTTATACGTGTGCAAAGAAGATATTCCAAGCCCCCCCAAGCACCAAGGCCAGCTCAGGCGGCTGCACTGGGGAGCTCTGCTCTATCTCCTCCTTTATTTTCCGTGCTCCCTGTTGCAGTGCCTGCACACGCTTTCTTTCTGCATTCTTATTTCRGCTTTAATCCTTGTTTGGGGAGAAACTTTAGGAGTGTTGAAAGCGGGAACAGGTCCCTGTGAAAACTTCCGCTCTAGTTTCATCTGCAGCCCTGGCTGGCCCTGCTCTTCGGGCAGAGATGTTCCAGGGGTCTCAGAGGCACAGGGCACCGTGCCCTTCCTGACCTCTGCTGCCCTCACTGCTGCCTCTCTGGCTGGATCTCGCTGGGAACGTCACTCTGAACGCCGAGAGCGGCTCCATCTCCAAGYGCCTGAGAGCGAAGCCAGCCCGCAGCGGCAGGGATGCTTTGAAAGCAGTTCTGGTGGGATCTGGGGTGGGGGAACAGCAGGCTGGGGGTCTCTCATGGAGTCCCAGCTGCAGTTTCGTGTATCCAGATGTGCTGGCCTCGAGGAGGGGAGGGAAGGAGCAGGGGAAGTGCGTGGTTTGTTGTCCCTGTGCTCATTGCAGGGCAGGACGTGKGGAGATCAATATTACCCTGCTGCTGGATTTAAGCAGCTCAGAGAGCCTCAGAAAGACCCTCACCTTGTATCTTATCAATCCCAGCCTGGGATGTCACAAACCCCTTTTGAATATGGGGATGTTTTTCACTTTTCTTCTCAGTTTGCCAGTGCTCTGACACAGCTTGTTCTYCTCTTTAGTCGCCCTGGTCCACGGAGAATTAAACCTGTGGCTGCAAGTGCAGGTGCTAGGAAAGGACTTAAACATCAGACAGACAGACATCAAGAATTTGTCCATGCAGGAAAATAATTMAAACATAAAATAAATTTTTATTCTGCCTTGGGATGAAAACAAAGCCAGTGACACGTTCCCCAGGGAGGTGTGCAAGAGRAAGGAAATGTTTTCTACCCTGGACATCACAGAACTCCCCTGGGATGTGACATAGGCTGTCTTGGCCCAGAAGGGACCTGGATTTGGATCCCTCACCTCATCAGAGCAACCTCCTGCCTCCAGTTGTCATCTCCTGGTTGTGGGGCAGTCTTGGTTTTGTGCAAACAATGAACACTCAGAGGGCTCATAGTCAACATCCTTGGAGCAGGAGCGAGTTCACCATCAGGTTCCAGCCTTGGACTCAGACTTGTCGCAACCTTGGCAGTGAATCTCCGTGCTCCCAGCTTTCCCCCTTTGTCTGCCTCACCTTTCAGGCTCTGAGCTTCCCCCAGACAGGAATATATTCCAACGGAGTGTTCAGCCACTTGAACAGAGGGAAAACAAATCCTGCAAGCAAGATCCAACTGCACATGCACTGTGATTTTAAATACAGATACRTATTTCAGTAACCTGGGATAGTGGAAGGTGTCCCTGCCTTGGCTGGGGGGTTGGAATGAGATGATCTTTAAAATCCCTTCCAACCCAAACCATTCCATGTACCTACAATTCCGTGATGTTTCTCCATCCCACATTAAAACCAGCCCAGCAAGCATAGCTGGGTGAGCCACCCATGCAATTCAGCCTCCTGTTTACTGTCCTGACAGTGATTATTTTTTCCAATTTTATTTTTCTTCTGCCTGCCAGGAGGCTGTGATTGCTGCCTGTGAGCTCCTGACACACCTCCTGCAGTTCCATCCTTGCTGCAGCAGCGGGCAGAGCAGTGCTAACACAGTTCATGGGATATCCACAGGGACACCACCTGGATGCAAAGCCCCATCCCTGCTGTTTGAGCTGTTGGAACACCGGGAAAATGCAAGTCCCAACTGTTGGAGGGTGTGGTCTCTAGAGGGAGACATGCTCATATCGATTTCAACAAGGGMCTTCCTCCTGGGGAGCTGTGGCTGTTGGAGGACCAGGGACCACCCTGCATCCCCCATGTCACCCTTGCGTCCGATCTCYGTCAGCTGCTCCATCAAATTTTGGATAATTGTGAAGAATGGGAATTACTGAGAGGATAATCTCCACCCAGCAAACAGTTTTTACCTTCTCTTCTCCCTTTCTGCAGAGCAATGCACCCCCCAACACTGGGAAAGTGCTCCTTAAACACAGGACTCATTTTTCCTGCGGTGACATCCTGAGTGATTTTCTTATCGGTCTCACACTGGAACGTTGGTGTCACTTGTCCTGATCCGTGCTGCTCTGTCTCCAATCTGCTATCAGAGCATAAGGAGGCACTGAAGCAGAAGGTGCAAGACCCTGGCTTGATGGAATTGTCAGGTGAGCTGAGTGGGATGCCAGGCAATCACAAACCTGCAGCCTGGCTTCGTGGTGATCCCCTGGCACCGGGAAATCACATTAAACGTTGCAATGATGGGGTTTCAATCTGTCTGCTGTGGGAGATGCAATGTCTGGAGGTGTTTTTGAGCACATCTCTGGTCTCGATGCAGCTGGGTGATTCTGTGAGCTGCAGCTTCCRGTGACTACACCAGAGTTGCATCTCACGGCCACAGAAATCCAGCTGGGCAATGACAACACATCTTGCTTTCTGCAGGTCAGAAACAGCAGCAAAAGAGAAAAGTAAGAGAAAAGYCTGTGCTCTAGGGACAGAAACTGAATTGGTTGACTTCCAGAGGATTTTGGGGAACTTACACATTTAAAAAAAAAAAGATTGACATTGTTGATGGCAAATATTTCCATCAGCTCGTACAAAAGTGTCATTCTAGAGGTTAAATGGTGATGCTGAATGTCCAGCCTGTGGTTTGCACTTGCCAGGGGTGTGGGAGGACAGAAGCTCAGGCCCTATCATCCTTCTCCATCCACAGTTCCTATCAATAGCCCCTGGATTTACCAGGCCAGGATTTATCTTCCCTCTCRCTCTGCTGATGTTTTAACCTGTCCTTGCTGTCCCCATCTGAGGAGATGGATTCCTGGATTTGTTTAGAACTTGAGACACCCAAGCAGGAGAAGTTTCTCTCTACAAAAGTTGGTGTCATTGACCCTGCAGCTCACGGGAGGATCTGTGAGTTGGGTTTCCCACTCTGTCCTGTATTGAAAGGCAGTGCTTGTGTGAGACCCCATAATGTGCACCTGTGAGGTACTTCTGCCTTGACCTTTAAATATAATTGCAATAAAACAGCTCTGTACCCGCCTGGATGGATAAAAGCACAAGATAAAAGCCATAATGAAGGCATAGCTACAGTAAAAGATTATCCAGTGCRGACATTGGGTGTAGTGTAATGGAAAACTCTGGAAAAGAGCCAGAGGAAAGTGCCCTCTGCATCCCCTGCTCTTGTGCAATGTGCAGAAGGACCCTTAATGACCACAGTGGTTGGGTCTCTGCCTTACRTCTCATTTGAAAGGCCATCTTGTGCAATTAGCCACCTATTACTGGTGGTTAATTGACATCCAAGAGACATCAGGATTACAGTTAGAGCTGAGAGTCARTTAAGGGCTCCTTGCTCCGCTCCAGCCGTGCTAAAGTGCAGGCACAGCCACGGTCCCAGGGACTCGTGATTTGCCCCAGGTCCCCCAGCCAGCTTCCTGCCCCTCCTCCCCGGCAGAATCAATCATTAGGATTGATGCTAAATGGCTGTGGTTTCCCATTATTGACAAATTTCCTCTCGACTTCCAAGGGGTTTCTCCCTCCAGCAGAGACCTCTCGCTGCAGTTCCAGCAGGAACTCATGCATGGAGCCAGCAGAAAGGACAGCTGGGAACGAGGCACTTCAGCCCTCAGGTTTGCCAGCTTCAAGGGTTGCACTGAGGCTCCTCAGGCACTCGGTCTGGAGGGCAAAGTGGCACGAGAAACCCATGGATCRCTTGGGTTTGGGACAATCAGGATGAACTCATTACAGTGTGGACTCTTGGGGGTCTTGTAGGGGGTAAAACTCATATTGCAGAAGCTCCCTCAGAGGAAAAGTGGACTTATGTCCTCTACTGCCAGTCACTCCCAAACTTGCCAGAACTCCACCTACCCTTTGCCAGCGGCAGGAACTGCTCAGAATCCAAGAAGAAATAGTTAAGAGTCAGGGGAGGGTGTACAAGTTGACATAGCCATAAGTTTACAGAGGGGTTTCCTCAGCTTTGTTATAAACACACAGGGTCTTGTTTTCCTGTTACACCTCAATTTCCCTCCAACAATTCACACAAAAATCTATCCATGGCATGTAAAGTTCTGATCAGTTTTGAGCAGACTATTCTCCATCTCAGTCCTGCTTCCCCAATATTGCAAAGCCTCTCAGAAATCCACCTGATTCTGGAATTTTGTCTGGGGACAGGGATACACCTGAGGAACAGGTTAGGTCCCTCACTAGGAGAATAACTCAGGTTCCCTGACTCCAGTTCGTGCTGGAATGCTCCCTGATTTATCGAGGACAGCCCAGACAGACCCCACTGGCTGTGCTGGGTTTCCTTAAGGATAATCGCTCCCTGCCATTTGAGACTCCCTGTGGTCCCCAGTTCACCCCCAGGGGACCAGCAGATATGACACTGGATCCACTGGTGATGTGAGCCCTTCAGAAACAAAGGTTGAAGGTAAAGGGGACATTTCTGGGCATCTCAAATGACGAAGACATTTGACTCACAGGGAGATACTTGTAAGCAGACACCTGATTCAGGTGCCTGGATCGGTGAGGTGAGTCCTATCCCTCCTTTAGGGAGTGGGAAGAGCTGCTGGCATTSAGAGGTGGCTCTTATCAGGTAATTTGAACTCTCCAGAACAACACACGAATGGCCACAGGCTGGGACTGATGAAGTGCTGCCCCCAGGATTGTGTATCCAGTCATGRCCAGAGAGGTAAATRTAAGTAAAGGGCACATTAGAGTCACCATTCCCCAAGTTTAGCCTTTCCCCTGAAGTGGTTTATGAGTCACTATCCCATTGTAGCTCCTGAAGTCTAAATAAACTCGCTTTTCCTCCTTATGGTGATTTCTCTCAGGCTTTGCACTTACAGCCAACAGCCTTTTTGCCCACAGATCCTAAAAATCCTGTCCATTGAGTGTTGTCACCTGCACTGGAGCTTCCATACCTGCAGAGCTGTCACCCCTCTGCAGGACCAGGGTGGAGGTCAGATCCACCCCACTTTGTGATGACAATGAGGTGACTTTTCCCACCTCCCTGCTGCTGGTGATGCCTCCACAGCGATTTCTATTCCAGTTGCAGCCTCGCAGTTGAAATAATTTGGTCACCAGGTGTTCAAAAGCTGTYGCTCTCCTCTTCTTCAAGGTCTTTCTCCTCATCAAGAGGCACATGCCTGGAATCCCTGCTGCTGGGACTCCGGCCACGGGAAGGACACAAACTGTGCTCCCTCTTTTTTTTCCTGTGGAGGTAAATAAAGATAAACCAATCAATAAGCAGCGGCAGCTGGTGAGCTGCCTTCGCCCAGAAGATGCAGTTATGTCTGTGTATTATTTAAAAACACATCGAAACACAAACAACGCGAGTGAAGAAATCCACCACAAGCCAAAAGAAAAGCACCAGGCCTTTGGTGTGCACCTTTTCCACTGGGGAAGCCACCACTCAGACTGATAGCATTTTAAATCAGGTTGGTCACGGATGAAGAAGAATTTTAAATGGGATCRATTTGTTTTCTTCTTCTGAAAGATAGGCTCTGCTCCTAGAACAACTTGGCTGGTGAAGAAGAAAAATAAACTCAGCATGAGGATTTTCCCTATGAATAAGACACTGGGGAGGAGATGGGCTTGGAAATTTGGGTTGTGCAAGTTTTTACCTCTTTTTATTTTATCATGGGGCATGARCCATCATTTTTGCCTGTACAGGACCTGATACAATGAAGAGCCAAAAAGTCTGCAAAATACAGAGAAAACAGTGAGCTTGCTTATTTATCACAGAATCAAAGGATGGTTTGGGTTGGAAGTGACCTTAAAGATCATCCAGTTCCAACTCCTTGCCATGGACACCTTCCACTAGACCAGGTTGCTCAAATCATGACGAATTCTGGCAGTTCTTTACAAGGTGAGGGTGGTTTGATTCCTGTCAGCTGCTTCTTATCAGCATTTTCTCTGTGGTGGGTTCCCCTAGAGAGGGGCAGAGCTGGGAGCAGAGAGGCTGCAGTGCCCCAGGCTGGGATGTCACTGCGTTTCCCTGTCCCAGGCATCCCACACTGCAACAGCCATCACTGATGTGTTAKGGATCTCGTTATTGTCATCTCTCCTGCAGACATCCCCAAGCATCTGAAAGGGCTGCCATCAGAAACGTGTTCTGGGTTCAGCTGGTGGGAAMGGAGAGGTGGCTGCTTTGGCATTCCTGCTGGTGGATCCATCTGATGGGAACTGCCCTGAATGCCGGGAACTAAAGCGATAACCCCACTGTTCAAAATGGTTTCAGCTTTGTTTTCCCTAAAACAAGAAGTACATTCCTTTTCAAAGAACCAAGGTCAAAGGGCCCTTTTTATTTGCCAACACATTTACRGAGAGGAGAGAAAGATTTATCCAGTGTTGTTGGAATTTTAAAGGACTTAAAATATAAGTCCTTTACACACTAGTGAAGAAACTGGACTGACCTTATTTTAGGCCAGCCTTGCTATGAGCACAACTTTCCTACTGGGGACTTGAAGAGGGCAGATTTTGCTGGCTCATCTCCATGGGAGGGTTCCTGAATGTTGGAGAGGCTGGCTGGTCACGTAGTGACCGTGGTAGGCAGTGATGTGGATTTAGATCCTTTTCCTCCCAGTGCTGCCTGTGGAACTTGGCTGTGTTTTGTGTTGGTTCCCCCGGGATGGATCTTTCTCTGAGGATGAATGCATTGCAGATGGGCTGTGGTGTGACAGAAGGCTTAAAAACACAGACAAACTATCTGCTGGAGGTAAATTTGGTTYCAGTGTGAAGTGTTGCTTGCAGAAGTTAGGGGTTCTCTCAATGGGAAAAGAAATAATTTCAGTCTGAAAGATTGTAATCACCACTCCCAGTTCACCCAGTTTCCCAGTGCAGAGATTGTACTGGGCACTGAAGGAAGACAAAGACCCAGCTGGGACCTCTCACTCCCCTCTTCSCCTTGTTGTCTGGGAGGGTCACTTAAATCTGACATGACTTCCWGGTGAATTATCTCATCATTACCAATAATCCTATTTGCCTGATGGGGCTGCCTCGGGAATAGCCCCCCATGGACTATTTCCCCATCTCTGTCTCTTCCATGTATCCTCTCCTAATGACAAGCACTCCATTTGGAGCCTGCTTTCCCGTCAGCCTGATGGATGCCACTGTGGATTGAYTTCCAGCTGGAGTCTCATCCTCCTCCTCCTCCCCACCACATGAGAGGATTGCACTGCCTCCCAGTGACACCTCAGGTTGCTTTTCTTCCTTATAATGCTGGACATTTAAACCACACTTAAATGCTGATGGCTCTTGTGTCTGTCCTGAGTGGTCAGTGCCTCTATTTGGCTCATTCTGCACCTCTGCAATCCTTATTTRTAATCACAGCCACATCTGTTCCAGCAGATGCCATGTCCAGGCTCTGTTGTTCTTGCTGCTGGGATGGCCTGGCTTGCTCTGCCAGGATTGAGCTGTTATCCCTAMTAACACGGTCCCCACCTGTACTACTCCTGGAATACCTCCCTATCCACTGTCTAGGACTGGGATATTTGGCGTCAGTCAAAAACCAGGACTATGCCAGCAATCAAAGGACAGAGCTGTGGCCAGTTCCTAAATAAATAAATCCAGACCCATTCTCATTGCTGTTGAAAAGCTCGGGAATGACCTGGTGGGAATCTGACTCACAGTAAGGCTCCYGAGATTAAGCTCAGCAGCAGGAGCCATGTCCAGCCAGGCAACAGCTCACTCTGGACATGCTCTTATCCACACCAGGATGTGCCCATGCTGTGGMCACTGCTCTGGCTCCAGGCTGTCAGGGACAGACATGCACATGCTCGATTTAAATGAGTCAGTTCCTCAGCCACGGCGGCACGGGGCAGCTTTTTGTCGTGCAGTTCACGCCAAGWTTCACTGCTGTTGAAGGTGGACTGACACCTCACAATTTCAAGAACACGGAAAAATCCAGTTTCAGGCTGGCAGAGTGGAAAATACCTGCATCCTTGTGTTGGGATCTGCAGCAGCGCTGGAGGGGGTGGAGGCACACACAGCATCGTGYCTACAAGTGTGCAGGCTCTCTAATTAACTCTTTGGAGGGTCCCTGAGAGGCACAAAATCCCCCTTCAATAACGGAACGTATTCAATATTTAATTGGATGCTAATAATTAAAATACACCTTCTTTCAGCCCAGACCCACCGAGCACACGCGAGCTGCCGCCGCAATTACCGAGCCGCGCTCATCGCTTCATCGCCACGGCCCTCGCTCCGTGAGAGGCAGCAGGGAGGGCGTGAAACACGGCAGCACCGCACAATTCCTGGGAAAAGATGCCCTGGCAGCTCTTGGGAACGGGCATCCATCGCTCCTCCCTGACTTTTCCAGCCTTTTTGCTACACCTGTATACAGATAACCGATGGGAAGGATCCGGGAGAGCTCTGCTGTGCCACAAAGAGCAGGGCAGCCACATCTGCTCCTGCTGGAACCTTCACCTAACAGACTTCAAGCTTGGAAAACTTTGTTGTTGTTGTTGTTTTGCATCTGTTTGCTTGGTTTTGTTTCGGTTTARCAGCGATTGGAGAGCTTCTCATAGGGCATTTTCAGATCAACATTTGTAATGAGCCCACGTTCAGATTCAGTGTCAGACCACTGAGCTGAAGAAATCAAATACTGTGTTCAAGGTGGGARCCAAACAGGGAAATGTTTTGCCCAGATCTTGCTATGGATGTTTTGAGGSAATCCTGGAACATTCAGAAGGAGGGAACACAAAGACACGATGTGGAAACKCAGTGCCTGGGGCTTCTTGTAAAATCAGTGAGAGGTGGACTAGCCTTGCAGYTGTTTGAGAGAGATGGAATGGTGTGCTGCTATTATTATTATTATTATTGGTATTATTATTATCATCATCATCATCATTATTAATGTCCCACTTGAAGTTAATGCAATTTTTAGTTAAAGGAAATCCAAGGAAATGTGCTGGTCCATTAGTTCAGTGTCTCAAGGATGACCCCAGGGATCAATAWGAGGAGAATTCACTGCACCTCAGCAGACAGGGCTCTTTAATCTGACCAAGCCTGAGGGAATTTTTCCCCCTCTTTCTGCCAATGTTATCTTAGTGCAAAGGTTACAAGAACTCTTAAACTTGCAAAGTTATTGCCTGGAAAGACAGAGAAGTTTGCTGCCTGGGAACAAGAGGTGCCATGTTCTTACCATCTCAGAGGCTGTGCCCAGCCTGCTCTCTCTCCAGAAGCTGATTTTTATGGATTTTCCTGCAACCTCACAGACAGTTTCAGTTGTTCCTGCTTTACCATAACCCTGATGCAATGTTTGGGGCTAGGCTGAGCAGAGGCTTAATTCCCTTCCTCCCAGGAGATCCTCTGACTCTTCTTACAACCCCTTCGGATAACCTCACTCACTCTGCTCCGTGTTCCATGATGTGCTGCTGGTTTACATGGACTCTTCAAGGCCAGGAGCTGTGCAAAGCACCCTGCAAATCTGGCACGGGGACTGCAGGCCTGGGGCTGAGATTGTAGATGGTTTTTGTTTCATCCAGTCTGTCCTGGAGAGTTTGCAACTTCTGTCCCCAGATCACCAGGGAATGAGCCTCCGGATCAACACTGGATTGTCATTAGAAAGAAACGGGGAATTGTCAAAGAACTGGGCTGTTGAGGATGTGTTTTCCCTATTTTTTTCCTTGGTAAGRACACCAGGGATGTCACTAAAGCTTCCAGTCCTGCTTCAGACTCAGTTATTTCCCAGATCTTTCTGCAAAGAGTGGTACCTGCTCTGCATCTGCTGGGCTGTGGTTCCAGTGAGCTTTTGAGAGGAGCTCCTGTATCAGGTCACGTCAAATCATGGAATAAAGGATGGTTTTGGCAGGAGCCTGCAGAGGGGACTGGGTGGATCTACCAACATGGTTCTGCATCTTTCCATTAATCACAAGGCAAGACAAACCTCTCTGGAGTGCTGGGAATAACCCAAATTCCCTGACAGACACTCTCRTGACTCTTCCTCTTAGACCTTCCAGCTTTGAGGAGCAGCCTTCCACCCTGCAAAGCTGCCACTTTGCCTCCTTGCGTGCACCCTTCATGATTTTTTGGTGGGTGAGACCTTGTCCTGTTCTTGTCCTATTTATTTGCATTTTTCCCTCATCTCTCAGCCAGAAATCCTCTCACACTGACCATCTGCCAGGCTCTGCRTGCACGCCCTGCTCTGGGTTTTTAATGCACGCAGGAGCAACTTTGCAGAGAGAGAGACTCCGGGACCCACCTAAGTTAATTGGAGAAGGGAAAATCTGGTTTGCAATTTCTTTCCCTTCTTCCCTTCTCTGCCCTCTTCGTTTGCCCTTGACTCACTCAGCTCCTCCATCACCGGTTTGCTGTCTGGCCAGGGCACRCTGCCAGGAATCCCTTGCCAGCCCTGAATAATAAATACCTGCTAAGTGATGGACTAATGCCAGGCCGAGCTGCTCAGAAATATTCCCCCTAGGCCTCAGATCAATAACACTTAGCTCTTGTTCTGTGATTGAAGACAAGCAGAGAAACCACACCATCTCCCCAGGAGCACAGGAGGAGCCTGCACAGAAACCCTTTTACCCCTCCTCAGGTCCCCAGGCGTCCACATGTGCTCGAAAGACCAGAGCTCAGGTGGGAGTTTCTGTCCAGAAAGGCTTGGCTGGGCCATGAGCAGCCAGGGGATGGCTGATACCAGGGCCTGGCTTGTGGAGGGAAAGATGCCAGAGGAAAAATACTGATTTGTTGGAATGGGGGACTTACCTCCATCAACACGACCAGGGCAACACACTGGCAGCAGTGCAGGTGATGGGCACCTTGGATGCATCCAAAACTTCCAGGCCAGGTCCTCAGTGGGCTGGGATGTGGTCAAAAGTGGTAAAACATCCCTTTGATTCAGCAGCTCTGGATAAGAGATGGATTTCTGTGAGTTGTCAGAGGGGTGCAGCCCCCACCAGAGTTAGCACCATTCAGCATTTGGAGTTCTCCTGACCACGTGAATCAGGGCATGGCAGTGCAAACTGGGGCTCTGCCAGGCACAGAATTAGCAAAGATTCATAATAACACAGCAAAGTTCCCAAAAGAGGCTTTAGCACTTTGGCTGTGTGGTTTTCTCCTCCTCTTCCACAGACGCAACCTCTTCTYCTGACCTGGGGTCCCTCTGCTCCTGTGTCTGTGGTGAGACCAACCCCACGCAGCTCCTCAGCCCTGACTCAGAGTTTAGCATGCCAGGCAGATCTCTGAGATCTGATGGCTTTTAAATTACTCAAGTGCTGGAAAATGATACATTGCTCTTCCTGACAGGTTAATTGGCAAAGCCCCTGTTCCCGAGCYGGCGGGAGAAGCTGCTGGAAGCCCCTGGGGTGAGGGATGGATGTYGGGCAGTGACAGGAGGAGAGTGGCAGCCCAGCCCAAAATCAGTTTTAGGTCTTAGCATTATAATTCTCCTTTCCAGAGGAAGGATGAAGTTCTTCTACTCCCTCTCCACACTCTTGAGAAGACTTGTGTCCCCCAAGGGAGATAAATCCTCCTCCTCTGCTCTTTAGCTGTTGGTTCGAGGTTTATGTCGCTTTGGTGTTGGCTGAAATGGCATCAGGGCCCACGTTCATGGAGTTCACTGGGAAAACTGGGATGCAGAGCAGAGTTTCTCCAGGGAACTTGCACTTTTGKGGCAGGAGCTGGGAGCATGTGGGAGATATCCACACACAGGGGTGCTGAGACCACRGTTATCAGTCACAGACAGACAGACTGAGGTGTTTCGAGAGGTGAATTTGCAAACATTCTCTTCAGGTATGCAAACTCAGCCACCCAAGTTCTAATTTGTGCCCCAGGAACACTGAAGATCTGGAGTCAGAAAGCAGGACCCCATCATGCTCAGTGCTCTGTCAGTCTAAATAAAATAATCCCTCTCCACATGCAACATCTGATGGGAAAGGCTGATTCTTTCTGTGGAGCTTTGTCCAATTGCCTAGAAAAATATTTTTATTTTATTTTATTTTATTTTATTTTATTTTATTTTATTTTATTTTATTTTGTTTTATTTTGTTTTATTTTAATTATTTTATTTTATATTTTATGTTTTAATTTTTATTTTATTTTATTTCACTTTATTTTATTTTATTCCATTTTAATGCTCCTCTATTGGGCCAGAGCATCCTGTTGTATTCTACTGYGAACCTCAAGCCCTGGCACCCTCTGATGAATATCCAGAGGCAGAGCCAGACCCTTGTAATTCCAAGAGTCAGGAGCCAGTGGAGATGTGTGCTGTGTTCCCCACATGGCTGAGATGGATCTCAGGCATCCGTGGTGAAGGAATAATGCCCATTCATTTCCTTTGGCTCACTTCATGCTATTTTCCTCATGTAATCCTTCTCATCTCAGGGCTTTTCCAAAAATCTCCAAGTTTCATTGAGCACGARCATGAAGGAGAATTCAGATGGAAAACCTTGGCTAACAAACAGACCAGCAGKGGTTTTGTGCAGGGACAGAGTCCCCAGCCACATCAGAGAGGGGGAATTTTGCTCATGTGGGCTTATGGTGGCAAAGAGTGAATTATTGACTGTCAAAAATGTCACGTTTATCATGTTTATTTGTCATATATGTAAAAATGACGTGTTTGTCATGTTTAGGTGCTATTGCCAAGAAAGCAGCAGCCATGGAGCAACTAAACCAGTGCCTTTCCCATCCACCTGTGGATGAGCTTTTCCTTGCCCCTGCTGGAGGCAAGCAAGTGTAATTCCCTGCATTTATCCTTGTCTGCACCACTGCCTGGGGAAGGTGTCTTGTATTAAAATAAAAACCAAGGCAAAACTCGGATAAATTCCTCTTTGGTGCAGCATCCCACAGCCTGCAGATCAGGAGTACCACGGGGAGAGAAATCATGCACAGACAAAAAGGGGAACTCACCTAAAAAAGGAAATAGAGCTGCTTTTGTTAAAACCTGGCAGGATATACTTGAATTTTTCCCCTYGTTTCAGACCTTTCCTGGAATGGCAGCACATGGAGTGTTGTCCCTGGAAAGAYTCTCTCCCAGTGAAAGTTTCAGGTGGTCAGAGGAGGTGAGGGTAGGGACAGGAACAGCCTCTTCTCCTGGTTTGCAGGGATGTTTTCCACCTTGTCATCGGGCTGAGGTGACTGCCCTGCACACATTCCCTGTSCCGGTGATTTGCATCCGTGTGTCTTGCCCGGGAGATGTCACCCCAGAGCCTGCCCCTCACCAGGCACAGGGAGCAGGGAGAGACGGGAGAAAATAGGAGCTTTATTTGTTGAACGTGGAGAAGCAAGGACAGGGATTAAAAAGGATTTAAGATTCAACAAAAGGTGAATGCTAAATTGACACGTGGCTGATTGAGAACAGAAGTTATCCGAGCAGGATTAGCRATGCAAGGGCACCGGCACCACARGGAAGGGACAGGGGTGGCCACGAGYGGATCCAATGTCTTGCAAAGCAGCCCCAGCCTGGCACAGAAATAGGACATTTCCAGAGAGAGTCATCGTGGGGACAGGAGGGACCACAGGGTCCCTGGGAATGGGAATGGGCAYGGGGGAATCTGCGTGGGAAATCAAGGACAATGGGGCAGGGGGGAGAGAGAAGCATGACCTGGGTGTGAGACACGAGAAGGTCTGAACCTCTGTCCCTGTGAGATAAGTGATAGAATCATTTATGGATAGAATTTGGGTTTGAAGGGACATTAAAGATCCCCCAGTTTCAATCCCCCTGCCATGGGCAGGGACACCTCCCACTATCCCAGCTTGCTCCAAACCCTGTCCAACCTGGCTTGGCCACTTCCAGGGATGGGGCAGCCACAGCTTCTCTGAGCAACCTGTGCCGGGGCCTCCCCACCCTCACAGGGAAGAATTCCTTCCCAAGATCCCATCTAACCCTGCCCTCCAGCAGTGGGAAGCCATTCCCTGTGTCCTGTCCCTCCATGCCTTGTCCCAAGTCCCTCTCCAGTTCTCCTGGAGCCCCTTTAGGCCCTGGAAGGGGCTCTGAGGTCTCCCTGGAGCCTTCTCTTCTCCAGGTGAACACCCYCAGCTCTCCCAGCCTCTCTCCATGGCAGAGGGGCTCCAGCCCTCTGAGCATCTCCGTGGCCTCCTCTGGACTTATTCCAAGAGATCCACATCCTTCTGGGGTCTCCAGAGCTGGGAGCAGCAGTGCAGGTGAGGTCAAGAAGCCAAAGAAGCCAGGGGAGGTCTGGGCTGGGGAGAAGCTACAGATGGAGAGCCCATTTGTAAAGCACCGGGGCATGGGTTTCTTCTCCTCTTTTTTCCCCTGGATTTTGATCCATCTTGCCAAGTCTGGCTGCTTTGACAACTTCTCTAGACCAGAGTGTGCAGCGTGGAAGCCAGAACCTCTGTCCTCTGCTGACCACGGGGTCCCAGGATGAGGTATTACATCGAGCATCCTCCATCACCAAGAGACCCTTGTGGTTTGTAACGTTTTTCCTGGGGACCTTGGGATCGTTGGGATCACGGCTTCTGTGTCAAAGAAACACATCAATGGGAGGAATCATGCCCTGTGTATCCAGAGAGGCAGAGGGAGGCAGCTTTGTCTGACTCTTAACCAGCTGCCTGGAACACTGATAACCCTGCCCTGCAAACCTGGGAGCTGCTGTGCCAGAACAGGAACAAAAGAAGGAAATGGGGAAAAAATGAAGAAGAAGGAGCAGCAGCATCATTTGTTGTGCAGCAGACAAGAATCTCCCTGTGCTGACCTGGATTGTCTTGTCATGGGCAGTTTGCAGGGAGTAAAATAACAATAATTACTGTTGCAGTAAATATATAAACTCTTCCACAGACATTAGTGTTTAATGAGCTATTACTGAGATTTATTTGTCTACAGTTACTCAGGGCGCCTTCCTGCTGCTGTCCAGTCACGACAGCACCACGACAGACGAAACATTTAAATCTGTTTATTCCCCTCTCCCTCCACCCTGCCTCCCTCCTTTGATGACACACGAACAATGCACAAGATCCGAAGTTAATCCCACCCTGTCACTCTGCTTTTCCAGTCCGCAGAAGCAGAGCTGGACTTGTTTCCTTTGAGTTGATTTTTTTCTTTTTTTTCCTCCTCCCAGTGTGGCTCAGCAGGAGAAAAAAGCATCCTCCAGTTACAGAGTGATTTGAAGGTTAACACAACGACCTTCATCGGGCTCCTAAGAGGGATAATGATCTCTCACTCTAATCAACAATGCAGACTCCTTTTGATACCAAAATAGCAACTGTTAAGTAAAGCCGCTTTTTCCCCTCTATTTTTTTTTTTTTCTTCCTTCTTCTCTTCTTTTTTTTTATTCTTTGCCTTTTTCCTAAATCTGAGCAGAAGCTCGGAAAGCAAATTGGGAGATCCTATGAACTCGAAATGGRTGCGAGACAGTCTTCAATTAGGCTGTTGATCGTGCTCCAATTCAATTAGTTCGGCGCTGATGCTAAGTTTGTTACGGGGTCCCGGGGAGGAAAGGTGCTGACCCTGTTAAGATGATCACTTGTTGGAGTGGTTCCTAAGTGGTGTTGGATATGGATACGCACACAGTGCAGCTCGGAGATAATGGCTGAGCTCTCCTTCCTGGCCGTGCCGCCACTGGAAGGGATCTTGGCCAGCTCTGGGCTCTGAAGATATTGCTGCTTAATTGCCACTTATCTGAGCATATCACACGTGATCTGCAGTGTCAACCACCAATGGCAAATGCAGATTAACTGCCTGTAAGTGRTGGATTTACTGAGGCTGCGCACCTGGGTGGTTTAACGCTGTTTATCTTTATTCTGTGTGGGTACCTGGTGTGTGACAGCCAATAAAGCAACAAACACGTGCCCACAGAAACACTCAGGACGATCCCGTAGTGCTGTGATACCTTTTCATATAATTATGGGGTTTTTTCTTTGCATAGTCTGCATGGAACTGTTGTTTCTTGAAACTTTGCATTTGGAGGCTCTACCTACATGAGCATTACCCTCAGCACGTGTGGATGTTCCAGCCAACCTCTGTTACMCTCTGGAAGTGTCCAAGACCAGGTTGGAYRGGRCTTGGAGCAACCTGGGCTAGTGGAAGGTGCTCCTGCCCATGGCAGGGGGTGGAACTGGATGGGCTTTAAAGTCCCTTCCAACCCAAACCATTCTGTGGCTCTTTATCACTTCTAAATGAAAACTGAAATCCCTTATGCTGCACAGTGTAATATGAATCAAAGAATCATAGAACATYCTGATTTAGAAGGGACCCATAGGGATCCTTGAGTTCAACTCCTTAACTGACAGCTCAGCAGAAAGTCTGTGAGAGTCTTGCTCTTTATCTTTCACCCCAGTTTCCATAATTTGGCCAAAAAGGTAGGAAAAGCAATATTCATCACTGTCTGGGGTAGATTACATCTTGTAAGGATCTACAGTTCTAGTGCAGGGCATGACCCCAGTGTCTTATCAGCTTGAGGTGAAACCTTCTGCTCAGTCTGCTGACCATTCATATTTTCATGACTCCCCGAGATCCCTCAGAGGCTTTTCCCCAAAGCATCCTTGCTCCTGGGTCACTGCTGTGTCTGATCAGTGCTGGGAGCACTGGAGTCTGTCTGATGTGCTGTCTTCGTCCCTTAGAAAATGTATGGAAAAATGTGTCAGAATTACTTGGGGGGAAATGTCCCAGTATCCACAGGGTTCGTTTTCTGCCTGGGCGGTTCCTGGTCTGGACAGCGGAGATGGAGGACAGCTGGAGTGAGGCTTTTTCCAGCCTTGTTTCCCACTCACAGACACGCTGGACTGGGAGGTCACCACAGAATATCCAAGACTGCAGATGGAAGATAGGATGTTCTCAGTCAGAGCTGCAATCCATGGAGTTGTGTCCTGTCTCCAAAAATGACTGGTGGCCAGTGGAAGAAAAATAAGGCTGGTAGGTGGTGGCATTTTTACATCTTGTTGCCCTCTGGGAGTAAGARGCTGGGACTCACTGAGCCAGAAATTACATTTTCATGTTTAATGCACCTTCTATGTTTTTATTTCTTAAGTTTCCTCAAGTTTTGAACCATTTATATGTTCAGCACCCACAGTATCGTGAGACAAGGACTTCCACAGATGGACTTCTGCGTGTGAAKGACTTCCATCCAATTATGCTGCTGATTCTTCCTTCTTTTGGGATCAATGAGATCCCACTTCCCTTTCCTTGTACCTGACACTCATCACCAACCATGAAACCAATGYGGAGGTGAACAGGTCTGTGAATCCCAATCTCCACCACTCAGGAAAYGATGTTTGCTGGGATGGTGTGACCCCAACACACTATGGATTACACTAATGAAGGAGGTTATACTGGAGAAATGTGGAGAACAGCTCTGTGAACCTTCTGGGATGAATTTGTGCAGCTCCATGAAATTGGAGGTGTAAATACTCCTTTGCACCCCTGGAGTTGTCCAGTGTGGAAATGTGGCTGGAGGATGCTGGTCCCCTGAACCAGGGGATGACGTGGGGGACAGGGCAGAGCTCCCTGTGCTGTGTGTGAGGAATGTGTGGTCACCACCAGATGAGGGCTGAATGACAGATGGTGGTTTTAAATGTTTAATATTCCTGCCCTGTTGAAGGATGTTTTACATTTGGATAAAAGGAGCCATAAATCTTTTCTGGCAATTGAAACTGTGCTCTACCACTCCTCCTTCTCTTTTTTTTTTTTTTTTTTTTTTTTTAATTGAGAACTCACCTGGAAAAGAAAAAAAAAACAGATGAAGAAATGGTGATGAATCATAGCAGCCACGGAACAGCCCAGATAAGGCATGATTTGCATTTTCATGGGATAATTTCCCTCTCTTGACGCTTTCAAATTATCTTTAGAACCACATTAATTCCGTCACCACAAACCCCAGCGTGGGGAGGGACCAAYCATGAGAATGGCAATTCAAGGGGCTCTGTTTGGCTCTTCTGGGCCTTGAATTACACCTGGCACACAATATCCTGCATTTGAGGGGGCACTTGGGTGGCTTTGTCACACAGCCCTTGTCCCTTCCAGGGGGTAACGCCTTTGGTCTGAAATGGGTTGGTTTGCTCAGYCTGGTCCCCAGATTAAGTTCTGGAATAACATCTTTCCTTGTGATGTACCCACTGGGACACATGCTAGGAGAGAACTGTTGTCTCATAAGAGGAGAGTCATCAAAGTCAATGAATGATGAAGGAAAATCAGCATACCTGGAATTTATGCCCCATCCCTGGAAGTGTCCAAGGCCAGGTTGGATGGGGCTTGGAGCAACCTGGGATAGTGGAAYGTGTCCCTGCCCATGGCAGGGGGTTGGAATGAGATGGTCTTTAAGGACCCTTCCAACCCAAACCATTCTGTGATCCTGTGATTCTCTAAGTCTCTGATTCTTCCTATGATTACTGRAATGATTTTATATTTGACTTTAATGCTTTTAAACAACGACAGTTAGAAAAGAAAGCATGGATTTGCTACAGAAGGGAGCTGGTTAATCAGCTCTGCACTGTCTAATTCTCTGTGCATGGAATGAGCATCCCTGTGAGTGGTCTGAAGGGAGCCCTGCCTGTGCCGCGCTCTCAGCTGGAGGTTGTCACCACCTCGTCCGTATCCGAGCGGCGCGGGCCGCATCCGGCTCCCCGTGATCCTGCTCCCCAACCTGTCACAGCCAAAGCGAGCCAGGTTGCTTCAAAAMCACTTTCAAAAGTGCACTTCTGCTAATCCAGTTCATATCCAATGCAGCGAGTCAGGAAGGAGCAGCCCCAGCCCTTCTGGTGGAAGCAGGGGGGAAGGTGATAAAGAGCTGCAGGCGCCTTTGGGAGCAGGAACCACTCCAAGGAGCACAGCTGGAGCGGGAAGTGTATCCTGAGCATTCCTCTCCGTGCACTGCACAGCTGGAACAAGGCTAAAGCCAGGCAGGTTTGAACCCGGCGAGGATCTGCTGGGATTGGTGGACGGAGAAAAGGTTCTTTGAGAGTATGTTATAGATTTCATTSTGTTTGATTCCAGCTCTGCAACAACAACGCTGCTTCGGTCTAAAAGTGTTTGTCATGGAAGAAAATGATTAATTAAAAMAGAAGAAAAATTCTTATTGTATTATCTTTGAGGCCTTTGGATGTGTGTAGGCTTTGAACAGGAAATTTGGGAAGTAAAAATAACCTGTTTCTGAGCCCTTCTGTGCTGTGGACAGGAGAGTTTGGAAGCCAAAATAACCTGTTTCTGACCTTTTCTATGCTCTGGATAGGAGATTTTGGAAGCCAAAATAACCTGTTTCTGACCTTTTCTGTGCTCTGGACAGGAAATTTGGGAAGCCAAAAGAACCTGTTTCTGACCTTTTCTATGTTCTGGACAGGAGATTTTGGAAGTCAAAATAACCTCTTTCCGTCTCTCCAGGACACAGCCAAAAATACTCCCTGCTCTTTCCCTCCTCATCCTAATAATTTGCTGTAAATGCTGCAGGTAAGAGGCTTCACGGGATAAGTAACTASTCCTTAAGCAGTCTTGACCCTCATAAAAACCATGCCCACCATGGCCATCTTTCTTCCTGAATAATACATTCCCCATATGGTCTTGCTGATGATTACACAGGCTGGCCAAGCTCATCTTTTTTATGTGCTTATCACTCACATGGCTATTGATTAAGTGCCTTCTCCCTTTCCCTTCAAAGCTGAAGGCACCTCTCTAAACGCTCTGAAACAAGGTAGGATCAAACTCCAGCGTAATTCTCTCTAAAATCCCTTGTCCATGAAATGCAATTCCGTGTGCTGGGGGAATAGGAGGCTTCCCATCAACGCTGGTGACAGATAAGTGGAGCTAACACTGGATTCTGACCTCTCCTTTGTGCCAGGAGATAAACGCTCACGGCGTCTGAAACTTCTCCTGGTAACAGCTGCTGAGTGTAAAGGGCTGAGAAACAACTCTAGAAATAGGGAGGATATTTCTTATTTCACCAGTAGTATCAAGCAGAGATTTTCAACRAAAATGCTTCTCTCTCCCAGAGCAACTTCATCTAACTGTGACATGAGAACTTTCTCTATTGACCCTGATGGTTTGTTGGAGCAAAGGCTGCCACGRGTCGCTTGAAACCTGATTTATTCCATGAGTCAGTGAAAAAAAAATACAGAAGAAGTGGCTGTGGCACCTTTTAGGCTGGAGATGCCCTGGAGAGAACGGAACAGCAGCCGTGAACAAGAAGAGGTCAGTGCCCTGTGGTTAATGCCACTGGGAATAACACCAGATACACTCCCTGGGGACATCTCTGTGCTGTCCTTTTCAGCCCAATTAATGTGGTTTTAGCCACTGATGGTGAAAGGCCACAGGCTTTGAGCTGACCTGGCACCGGGGGAGCTCAGGATGTGCCCTGAGCTGGGTGTCCCTGTGACCACAAATGTCCTGGAACAAGGGCCTCGTGTCCCAGCACTGGGGACACCCCCATGGCCACTGCCCAGCAAACCCCAGCCCTGGGTGGGAACAGGGGGATGGACAYGCCAGGAGTGAGGAGAAGAAACCCCACCATGGTCATCACACCCCTGCAGGGAAGAGCTCAGGGTGGTGAYGACTTTTAATCCCCTCTCCTCCTTCTCCATGGAGAAACACTGGATCTGTTCCCTGTGGGAAGGAAGAGGAACTCTGGCAGGGCAAGCAGCATGCCACAGGTGGGGGATGGACACTGGGAAGGCAGGAATGAAACTTTATTGTACTAATATTTGTTAATGAAACTTTGTTGTACTAATTGGATAACCCAAACCATTAGACTGTTAAAACACTTATTGGTTTAGGAACAAATTTTTAGCTCGGATGTATAGTCTTCCCTTTGTCCCATAACAGGATTTTGACAGCATGGCTAAGCCCTTTTCTCACTCTTGGAGGGAAACGTGCCTTGCTGGTGTTCAGTGCATCTCATCTCGAGACAGAGCTGTCGAAACCAGGGCAGACAAATCTCATCCTGCAAGTGCCCATCTCTCTCCCCTGCTTATAAACCAAGACAGCTGGCTCAGAGGGTGATGTTTGCACTGACACAGGACAGGGGAGGTGAGATAAATCCCCGGCTGGGTGAATAAATTTTCAATTTGACTTCAGGAGAGATGTGAGAAACGCTCTGAGGATCCTTCGCTGATGGAAGTGTCATTAAATCCAGCATGTTGGAGTGCAGATTGTCCCTGCACCTCATTGTTCTCTTGACATCAAACACCACAGGAAATATCTGTGTTCACCTTAGGAGACTCTGATGGCAGCCTAAAAATGGCCACCCTTGTTTTTGGAAAAGAGAAACAAGCTGGAAAGAGATTTTAAGATTAGATTTCCACTAGTGAAGAAACAAAACCAGATCCATCTGCCACCCCCCTGAATTGAATAGTTTGATAACACAATTTTCCTGCTTTTTGGGGAATCCCTTATCTGTGGGTCTTTTGAGTGAGAAAGGTCTAAAACTTTGTTTTATTTTTGCTTTTCATTTTCCTGGAAATTTCTGTGGAATGAGCGTGTCATTTGGCAAAAAGAGCCTCATGAGGCACACCATGTCCTCAACAATCAGAAAAAGACCCTGCAACCCATCAGGAAAGGTGTTTTAGAGAGTAAAAGAAGGCATCTAAAATAACAGATAATAAGGTGAATCACAGATCTTATTCTGAGTATTACAGAGAAGTTGAAGCCTCTTCCCAAATGAGTGGAGAAATGGTGAGGTGAAAAACAAAATSCTGAGTTTGGTTTATCCATAACTAAAAGGTGGGAGATGCTGTCCCAGTATGTCAAAGATACCACAAATTTAGGTCTCAAAGGAGGATGAGACTGTGAAGGAGAAAAAAGGGTGGGAGTTTCTGTAGGTTGGGCAAGTGTGAGGGGCAGAACCCATCACTGCTCCAGCTGGGCTGAGGGAAGAACTTTTTGGTTGGGAAATTCTTCCTCCTCAAGGCTTCTTGGGCTGCCTTTGGGAGCAGCTGGAGGGTGTAGCTATTGGATGTAGGTATCATTTCAACGTCAACCACTCAGAGAAGCCCCTAACCCGGCAAATTTTACATTCCTCAAATATTCCCAATAGCTGTTATTTTAAAGGGTGAGCAGGAAAAGGAGGCACGTCCACAAATCGATCCCRTGGAAAGAAATCCTGCGGAATTAGCAGAAAGAGAAAAGGGAGTTTCCATGACAACCACCTTCACCAGCACCACCAGCACCACCAGTGACTGCAGCGTGCAAAAACACGGGGAAAAGGGGTGGTTTGGGGTGCACATCCCGGGGTGTGTTGGGGGGAGTGGGCATCTCCCTAGGGAAAGGACCAGGAGAACTCCCAGAGAAGAAAATAATCTGACATGGCAAGGTCTGAGCAGCTCCTGGGAGTTGAGGAGAGGTGGAGAAGGTGGGTCTGTGTCTGGTGAGGTGTGGGGTGCGTGTCCGTTGTTCTGGTGGGGTTGTTCTGGTCTGCAGGACATGGAGAAATCTGTGGGAAATGCTCTTAGTTCTGCACCATCCTGGGTGATCCAGTGTCCATCTCCACGTTCATCACCCCAGGGAACGTGTCCCAGCAGTCATCCTGCACCCAGCACAGTGACCCCACCTAGATCCAGCAACAAAAATCCCCAAACTACTTCCATGGCTGAGTGGCCACTCCCTGATCCCCCCAAGAGGGGCTGATCCTAAACTCCTGCCTTCTCCCTGGGAGGACACTGGGAAGTGCACAGCCTCAGCCTCTTGATGAGCATTATCCAACGGGATTTCAATCAAAATAATTCCCAGGGGTTAATAAATATACAGCAACACCTGCAGGGTCGGAGTAAATAATTTTGTTCCAATGTCATTGTTTTACTGCCACATAAAGACATATATGAGAAGGGGGAGAATGGGCAGCTGTAAGTAATACAGAAAGGTTTGTATAAAAATGAATTATGCAAATATGAGCTGCCTTTTCTGGTGAGTGCAATAATAAAAATGTAAAATAAATCTTAATAGCATGTCTGTGACTTAAAATGCTAAGGGGCAAAAGGGGAAGGGGGAGGGTCAATGCTTGTTGTTTATTATTGAATTCAGTGCTGAATCCAACATGCCTAATGTTCTTGGAGAAATTGAAACATCTAATGTCAAATAAGATCTCCATGGTCTAATTCTTCATTCAGAGCCCTGGGGATAATGTATCCGACGTGACAATCCAATAAGCTTTCACATCTTCATCCATTTGTTTTCAGGGAGCCCTCACACCTCTGCATAAAAAGTAAAAAATATCTTTAAAAAGTCATTATTTCTTACATTGTAATAAATTTCACCGGAGCAATAGGCGTAATTTAAGAAAGGGGAGGGATAAAAAGGGGAAGAGAGGCTGGATGACAGATTGTCCACAATTTTAATATACAGGATGCAGGCTATCATCCATCTATCTGTCTATCTCCATATCTGTCCGTCTGTCTATCCACCTATCCATCTTTATTATCCTGGTGGCTTCCATTCCATCCTGAATGGATGTTGTAGGACTGCATCTTTGCTGGCGAAATTTCCCCCGATCAATCACTGCCTCTCCCCAGCTCCGAGCTTCTGCAGGGAGGGCCTGAGACAAAATGAGAAGACAGATGAGCAAGGGCAGCAATTCCTGGCGTGGGCAGTGCAATCCCACCATGGAGTCAGCAGGAGAGGACTGGCCCCTCTCTCTCCAGGCATCCCTCGATTATCCTGAGGCAGAGTGGGTACATCTCTTGGAGGGAAAAATCCCAGAGAGGGAGGAGAGCAACAACCTGTTGCGGGGTAAAAGGGGGGCAGCAGGGAAATTGGTCTGATCTGAGCTGGATATCCCCAGTTTGGTGTTAAAGGTTCCAGATGAAGCAAGGTTTCCATGGAAGGGACTGGGAAGCAGGATGCTGGTGTGAAGTGGGATGTCGGTGCAGAGACATCTGTGGACACCAGTCTGAGATCTGCCCTAAGTATCAGACTCCTTTCAACTTCCCCAGCCAGGCACGGGATGCAGAACACGAAGGGAGAAACAGTTTTGAGAGCCTTGCAGAAAGTCTTTTATCCTCTGATGAGCCATTGTGTCACATTTGGCGACGGCAGCACCCCGGGGCTCTCGCGGCAGCCCGCAGTCCCCAGATGGGAGCGCATGTTAATGACTGCTGAAGGCAGCAGAGACCCGAGCAGAACCCGAGCGTCCCTCGGGAGGGGCATTCGGTGCTGCCCCACAGAGCCCGGATCGGCCCCATTCATCTGTTTTCCCGCCACGAGTTTTTACCGCTTTTACGGTAATTCGCGTTGTTATCTGCCGGGTAGGAGCCRGGACTGCAGGGTTCCGCCGACGGCTTTATCTGCGTTCCCTGCTAATGGAGAGGACGGGAAATTAGAGGAGGACCTCTCATCTGTCACTGTGCTCTGAGGCTGAGAACGAGCTCTGCTATCGGAACCGCTCCGCAGCCGCACGGGCGCATCAAGGCGAACAGCAGCCGCTCGGCGCTGCCTTTGGCCAACGCTCGGATCAGTCCGTTCCTTGGCACATTAACAAAGCGTTAATTGTTCTTTCCAGATGTCTTTTCCCTGCCAAATGCCGGAGTAATCCCGACACCGCCTTGCATCCCGGGCTTTGGGGCTTGGGTCAGGCTGGAACAGGGGTTGCGGAACAATGAGCCGGCATTARGCTTTCATTTGGAAACCCGAAGCTGTGCGAAGCCCCGGGGTGCAGGGGTGTTGTAGCAGGCTTTGAAACAGAGGTGAGGCTCACCGAGAAGTTTATTAAWAAATGAAGAAGCTGAGAATGAACCCGTGGCCTCTGGTCTGGAGTGGATCTGGCCAGGGATTTCAAATGGAGGCTTTGGATAAATTGGAAAGAAAAGAAAGTTTGTGTAAAATGAGGTAGAATAGGATCACGTTTTCAGTAAAATTCATTTGCAGCAGCAATGGGGGCAAATTCCAGACTTTCTGAGGAGTCCTGAGGCTCAGCCCAGGGCAAATCTATGGCCACGGTCCATGAAGGCATCATGGGCTAAAGTTCAAAGGAGCCCARCTTTCACAAGGAAACCAAGATTGCTTTCTCAGGCCTTAAATAGGGTTTCRAACAGGTCCAGAGCATCACGTGCTCCATGTGACACCCCGAGTTAGTGGTTAACGACATTGAGAGATGAGTTCTGTAGTTTGCAGAAGACTAAATATGGGAATTATCACTATGGAATGTGATCACTGTGGGATTTTCCCWAACAAAGCTGTGGATCTCTCCCTTGGTGAGTGGATTGTATGGGCTGGAAGTGTTTCTTCAGTTCCTGGGGATAAATGCAGGGCACATCTCCCATGTGGGGCTGCTCTGTTCKGCTGTCAGCAAAGGCCCTGTGTTCCTGAGGCACTGCCACATTCCCTGGCCTCCAAAAACACATGCAAACCAGGCAGAAAAAGGTAACCAAAGACAACAAACCAGATTCCAGGGAGATGTTGTGTTGAGGGAAACACTTCTTTGTCCTGAGAGAATAAGGCGACCTGATTTCCTTGAGAAAGACTTTGCCATGAGATTTTCCATGGGTTGGGTTTAGGTTTGTTTTGCTTTTCCTGGGAGAAGGGGAAATCCCAGCTTGGACTCTTCTATTTTTTCCCCACAGAAAGCTGTATGTTTTGGAGCAGCCCCACAGATGCTCGTGTTTGTACAGAAACAGGCGCAGGCAGATCATTGGGGTGTCTGTCTGAGCAGCTCTCCCGCAGATCAAGTGCTGTCAGTGAGTTTTTCTGAAGCAGGAAAGGTGGGAATTACAGCTTTGGCTCTCCCAGCACCTTGTCAGGTCCCTGGTGTGACGTGCACAAGCTGAGCCCATCCACAGCACAGGGATAACTCCCCCTAAGACTCTTYGAAGAGAAAGTCCAAACAACTTCCAATTTTGTCTTTACACCTGTGGTTTCTGCTGCTTCACCTGAGCTGTGTCTTTTGCAGGTGATTGAGGGCCTGGAGGACAACAGGAAAATATCCATTTACRCTGAAGATAAACCAAAGCTTTTCTAGGCCAGAATGACAACCCCACAGTGCGGAGAAGAAAAATGGATAGAGTTCAACTGAATGGTGCTGCCATTTTCCAATCTCAATAAATATCACAATGCAATGAGACTTGGATTTTTTGGGATTAYACTTCTATAGTCCAGGAATCTCTGCTGATATCCCTGCAGACAGTCCACTGAGTCATGAAATGAGTTCTTTGTCCCAGTTAACYGAGGCTGGAACTTGGAAGAAAGAGGAATTTCCCCTCAGCTGCACTGCACAGACAGAAAGGGAACGGGAGAAAGAACCAAGATAGAGTCAGTGAAAGAGGAAACAATTTCCAGGCAAAGAAAACATTTCAACTTTGCAATGCACATTCATATGTATGTCTGGACTTCCATCACTTGCACATAATTTAGCAAAAACAGGAGTGAAATACAGTGGCAAGTTTCAACCGTGTAACAGAGCCATAATTTTCCTCTGAATTATGACTGCATAGTTATTATTTGCTCAGAAAGATTTCTTTTTTCTTTCTTCTTTCTTTTTTTTTCTCCTTCTCCTTTAACATCTCATTAATGTTAATGCAACCCCAACTCGATAAAAATGGGAAGATAGGGCAACAGCAGTTTAGCAAATTTATTTTGTGAGAGCGGTATCTTTGGTCTGGGTAAATGATTTTACTCCAAAATTGTGCAAAACGGGCATCTCCAGGCCCCATGAACCCAAAGCGAAAGGATCTGGGCTGGGATGGTCAATGGGAGGTGAAACAGGTTTTTGACTTTGGTTCTTRCTGCCATGTGGGAGACTGAAGGGTGAGTTCCAACCTGGTGGAAGCATCAGAGGGGAAATGAAGCTGGAAACAGGGAGGGCAATGCTGCTGTGGGGGATCCAGGGTAAAAGTGGCTTTAGGGATTCATGGGAAGAGCCCTGCTCTTTGCCTCYGTGTTTAAACATGAATTTTGCACAGTGCCTGCGTCTGGTCCACTCTGTCACCYGGCTGTTCCCATGGTCCCAGAAAAGCTAAATGGCCCTCTAAGGAGACTGGATTGTTGGGAGTCTTGGTCYCCATGGAATGAGAATCAGCGCAAAGAGCATCACAGCCCCTCTTTGGGTCACTTTCTTCTGCTTCTTTCCATGGAAATCCTGTGTGGGGTGAAGAAGATCAGGACGTGGAGCCACACGAGACATGGGTGCAGCCGAACCTGAGCAGTCAGACTTGTTCCCCAATATGCTAAATGGGAATTGGAAGGTGCCCTGTAGGAATGTTCATCTTTATTTTGTATGGGCTGGCAAACTCCAACTGCAGATCTCCCAGGGATTTCTGCTTATCTTGCATGGCTGAGTGAGTTCCAAGTCTCAGAGTTCACCTTTCCAYGAGTTCAGGTCCCTCAGAACAGTTATTTGTGCATCCAGGAAGGTCAGGGGAGCACTGCACAGACACAATTCAAGCCAACTCGGGATTTTCTGCCTAAAGCTTCAAGTTAGATCCTTCAAACACTTCAGACACATCATGACAAAACTTCCTAGAGGCAGAAGATGGTGGATGCATTATTTTCCTTCTTTTTATCCGTGCAAAAATAGGAGTTTATTCCATCTATCCAAACTCCACCTACTCTTGATGGAGAAAGACCTCCTGAGGGTGATTCAGCCATCACTGGTAGCAAGCCCTGCTTTCCACTCTCCCAGTTACAAGCCTGTCTTGGTTTACAGCTATAAAGGGTGTTCAAACTGGTTACATGATATTCACAGAGTCACAGAATTACAGAATATTGAACCCAATTTATCTCATACGTCTCTGGTGTAGATCCCTCTGCCCGAATCAGCCTCTCTCTTTACGGTCAACAGGAAGGGATGGACACCCAGGGGTCCAGTTTGTCTTCCCAGTTGAAGAATCACAGAAGAATTAAGGACGTAAAAGACCTTACAAGGTCTGTGGTCCATCACTCTCCACCCTCCAAAATGCAGTGTCAATTAGATCTGGTTCACTAAGGTCTCACCCTGCCAAGTTCAGAAATATCTCCATGGATGTGGAGCCTGCAGAGTCTTTGGGCACCTGCCCTGATTTTTGGCTTTTGGCCTAAGGACCAAAGGAACAAACAAAGGAACAAACAAAGGAACAAACAAAGGAACAAACAAAGGAACTGTGTTTAATGCTGACGTTGTCTTTGAAGTAGGTGCAATATCAGCCTCTGTTGACTTGGTTTGGTAGAGATGTCTTGTTTCATGGAGCTGGGGCTTGAGAGAATCCATGCAGGGCTGGCTGGGAGGGAACAGAGCATCCAACACACCCATTCCCYGCTGAGTGTCAGGCAGGACACCCCAGTGACACTGGGACACGGTACCTGCGAGAGGGCGGCGGAACGAACTGCCGAAACACAACCAAATAATTCCTTCTCTTCCGTACAAGAGGAACTGGAATGGCCTGGAATGTACAAACAGTAGAAGCTCTGTTCCATAAATTCTGTTGCATCCTTGGGACATCGACAGATGGAAGSCCCCATCCCGTTTGTCCATTTCTTTCCATCCTGAGTGTTATCCATCAGGACTACACCACTGTCTCCTGTGTCAGTAGCACACCCAGCTCTTCCTTTCTGCTTCTTGGGGAAATCAGTTACTGTTCTCTTCAATAAAAATTAAAAAAAAAAAAAAAATTAAAAAAAAAGAAATGAAAGGTAGAAAGGTAACAATTATCTTTTTCAATCAACATTCATATGAAAGGTCTCTAATAATAATAGCACTTAACACTCTTGAGCTCCAAAGTGCTTTTCAGGCATTAACTAATGAATCAAGGATTCAGGGAGGAAAGGCAAGTAGCTCATCCATCTTGAGCTTTCCAACTGTCAGGGGATTCAGACTGGGCTCCTGCAACTGCAGGAGCAGGAGGAGCCAGAGCTTTCTGTGGCTGAAGGCAGAGAAGAGTCTTCAATAGCCCTGGGATATTTGAACACYGGATTCTGAATCCAGTTTGGGGTTTTAGGAGCTCTCCATTTTACTCTCAGGCAGAAGATAGGCGGACTCCCCAAGGCACAGCACTGATGTGGGAGCTGTCAAATGTCCAGCACCCACCACCGACAGGGCTGTTTCTCAGGATCTTCYACAGCTGCCTGGAACTGGAACCAGGATTGGATGCTCCTGTGCTGCTCTTTGGAGCCCTGAGCTGAGTATCAGCCTTGTTGAGAGGATTTACAACCTACACAGACAAGGTTTTATAAAGGSAGACTTAACCCAGCAAGGGACTTCCTCAGTCACTAGAAATTAGGGCTGTAAAGGGGTTGAGAGACAGCAAGGCAGGGTCATTTCCACCTAATTAGTTCCTGACAAATACATTTCTTCAGCCTTTCAAGGGTGGCAGCTCTACCACTGCCATCACCTCCTCTCCAACCTCTCTAAACACACCAAGGCCACCAAGGCACCTTCTTATCCTGAACCATCTTTGCTGTTCTTTAAAATAACTGTTTCTTTATCCACTGGTGAGATTCTTTCCCTTCAAGTATGAAATATCCTTCTCTAGAGCAGCAGACTTTGACCAAATCCCACCCTCACCCTCTCTCCCTTCTTGTCTCATCTTTGGGAGCACCTTTCCTCTATGATGTTTCCCAAACCTCTGTTTTTAATAAAAATCTGTGGCAGCAACAGGAAGAAACCCAGTTCTCCTGCCTTTAAGTTCTCAGTCCTGATGAGCCTTTAGTCCTTCTGTTTTAAAATCATGGAAAGAGAGGAGTTTGACACACCATAAACACAAAATTTCCATACTTAGGSAGCTATGTTATTTATTGTTCAAGAGAAAAGGAAATGGAAAAGGTAAAGGGAAAGGAAAAAAAGGAAGCAAGGGAAAGGAAAAAGAAGTAAGGGAAAGAAAAGGAAGTACCACATCTTGAAATGAGTTCTTTAAGAAAGTATTTCCCCRTGGATGGGTATTTTACAGGGACTGGACCCAAAGTCTAACCACAAAATCTGTTCAAGAGGGCAAAACAGGCAGAACCCCCCAATTTCAACACTCCCATGGTTTTGCATTTCATATTCAGTGGAAAACAATAAAACCAGAGCAGGGCTCATAAGTTTGCCTTGATTTTGGGGGCAAAATATTGAAGGTACGAGGCGAAATCCCAAGCAAAGTCCRACAGTTAACTCTGTCATGGAGAAGGGAAATTTGGCACTCAGGGAAGATGGAAATGGGAAAAGAAGGGACTAAAGCCTTTTCAAAGTGAAGGAAAGAAGGGAAGAAACCCCACTTTTGCAGCTGATGAGGATAAAGCAGGGAAATTATAAACCCTTCAAAACAGCCTTTAGTTCACGCCATAATTGGATTTCATGTTTTGGCAGCAAGATGTGATTATTCCTTCCCAAATAAAACATTCTTCCTGTGAACGATGACCGTGCAGAATTACCATGGCTAAGGAGTTTAGTGAGGAAGATGCTTTGCTCRTCTTCCATTTCCCTCACACCAGGATCTCAGAGCACTTTTGCACGTGGAAACAGCAAATATTTCTGCTCAGTCTCCACTGCCATTCCCACTTTGCTGATGGAACAGGGAACATCGTTCACTTCAGGATATCCCGGAGTTTGCAYAACAGCTCGGAGAGCCACGATCACTGATGTTCCTGCCTCCAAAACGATTTCAATATTCTATAGATGATGAGAAATCCAACTGCATTAGAATAATTTGTTTCATTAATATTAAATTTCTTTTAATGAGCCCATTTCTACTCTACTGTGTTTCTGAAGAGGACCCAGCAAGGCAAAGAGATTTCCCACCCTGTCCCAGTGCACACTGGACATTTTCTTGTGTCACCTGCTCAGGTTCTTTCTGGACTCCACAATTCAGAGCTTGCAATGCCTGGGAATTATCAAGCCYGGTGCATCTGTAGAAGAAATTTCATATTCTTGCCATTGCCATCACATTTTCCCTTTTCATATTCTCTTGTTGGCTTGTCTCTGACAAATCACCCTGGGATTCTGCTGGCTTGACTCCAAATACTGGCATTCATAGACATGTGGAAAGATAAGGAAATGCACAACTCGCTGAACTCAGTCATAAACATTATCTCAAACAACAATAACTCCAGGCAAGGGGCCAAGATGTGCCATGGTCAGAGTTATGCTCCAAAACAGACAGAGTGGAGATTGTTAAGCACCACAATAATTAGAACAAATTGATTTCTTGGCCAAAATAATTGTGGTTTGGTTTTGGGGGTTTGTTTAAATGCTCAAAATCTGCATGGAAACCATGCAAAAGTGGAGAGCCCTGATGGCATAAAAAATGTTAATATAAAATACAAAAAGGATTAAGAAAAACTAGAACTTAGATACTAATCAGGCTGGGCTTGGACATAGAATCACAGAATATCCTGAGCTGGAAGGGACCCACAAGGATCAAGTCCAGCTCTGGAGGGAATGGTCCATACAGGGATYCAACCTACAATCCTGGCATTATCAGCACCATGCCCCAACCARCTGGGCTGATCTCAGGCTCCATGTCAAGCACGCTAGACTCTTGATTTTTTAGCTGATTTAGGATCCACAGATGACTATTAAGCTTGCTCAGCCAGGAGAAGGATGCAGCTTAGAGGTTGGGAAAGTCTAAACAAAAGAATAAAGGCATTATTCTGTTTCTATGGATTCTGCATCAGTTCCCAGTGAACAGGCAGAGTTTTCCCTGTTGGGATTCGGGTCTGCATCAGCCCTTTGCTCTCAGTCTCCGCAGCCACATCTCCACGGTGTAACCAAGCCATTCCTCCTGGAGTGCAATGCAGGAGGATTCTCCCTCAAAATACTCTTTTTTCCAGCCCTCACCACATTTTCCAGCAGGGTTGGAAGCTGGCGGTTCAGGTCAGGAAGTGATGCATGGTGGAGGAGAAAGCTGTAACCTTTCACAAAGCTCACAGCCCTGCTCCTGAACCCAAACYCCCCCACCCTGGAGCTGCAGCAGCAACTTCATCARGAGCAAGATGCTATAAAATAGCCTAAGGCAGAAAACGGGAATATAGGGAGAGAAATACACCCCTGTAGAGTATAAAGCACCAAGGCAAAATGAGGGTCATATAAAACCTTGAGACATGCGGGAACAAACCTGAAGTGTGGTGCTCGTTGTCTAAATGAGGAAAACACACAGGAAAGCGAGAAATGAAAGAATAGTTTCAGTAATTGAAACTTCAGGAGAACACAAAGGAGCAGGCTGTGATTTACCATGGGTAAACACCCTCTCTCCTCGCACAGATCACCCCAGTGACACACATCTTGTAAACTTTCTGGGTGACAGCCCAGCAGGGAGAATGTACAGCTGTGTGAGAGGGAGAAAGCTCAACGTTTGTTTTTCCTCCCAATCCTGAGCACAGTTTACAGGATGGATGGGGAGGATGGGGTGGAGCTGCCCTTTGTATCTCAGTTCCCTGAGGTGCTGAGCAGCTGTGGTCAGGTGACTGTTCTGAGGGTCAGTAGGTGRGTGGGATGCTCAGGAGAGGAGGATTTTCTGTGCATTTGCAGTACCTGGCACCACTTTTGTCAGCATTGGTGCTGATTTCCATGGCTGCTTGATGTGTGCCAGGCTGGAGGAGACAGGAAAATTCAGTCCCTTTTCATAGGACTGAATCATGGATGGTTTGGGTTGGAAGGGACCTTAAAGATCAGCTCATCCCAACCCCTCTGCCATGGGCAGGGACACTCCATAGCTGCTCAGAGCCCCATCCAGCCCAGACTCACTTTTCTGGTGAGTCTCAACCGGCAGCCACAGAAAAGGAACTTCAAGGGAAGGTGCTCCAGGCAAACCTGACTCTGAGCTTTGCAGCTGACAGCCAGATCCTCCCTGCTCCCGCCCTCAGCGCAGGGAATGCGAGGAATCCTCCTGTTTTCCAAGGCCATCTCCACACAGGGGATGGAGTCATGCAGTTTTGTTCTCAGGGACTTGAAGGCTTTCAGTCACTCCTATTTTTCTGTGGAACACAGGTTGCAGCCATCAGAACTGGACCAGGAAAAATCCAACCAGTTGAGCAACTTCACCACAGGCTTCGAGTTTTCGGGTGTTTTGGTCCCGAAATTCTAAAGAAAAATTTCTAAAGAAATTTTCTTTCTGTGATTTTTCTAGAACTTTAGAAAAAGGAATTTTTAGGAGAGCTAAAAGGACGAGGTGAATTTCTTATTTGAGTGAACGTCCTTCCTGTGCCGTAAGAGATGTTGTGCAGGAGGTGCAGCTCAGCAGCTGTGGGCTTGGTCCCAGGACTCCCAACACTTCCCAGAGAATTCCCAGTCTCGTGCACCATCTTATTTCCCTGTTTGCTTTTTCAAGAGGGGCGTGACACCAACCTCAGGAGTGGCCCTGCTGCTGTGCTCCTCCCTCACATCTCCCCACAGCGGAGCAAAGTCTTCGCCTCTCCTTTCTCCTCCGTCCAGCAAGGTCGTGCAGAGACACTGCAGATCTCCCCCTCTGCAGCTTCCCCACATCACCAGCTCTTTATCCCCCGCACCGAGAGGACGGATGATTTGATCAGGAAAGCTATTTTCCCCGCAATGTAGATTATAATGGAAATCTGGAGAACAGCCCTGACTCCGAGTCTCCGCAGCTTTATCCTTTTAAAAGCACAAGCCAATTAACCTCAGCCTGCAGGGAAAGAGCCCCCCCTGTCAGAGGCTGAGTCTTGGAAAATGAGACGTAGGGGATTTAAAATCACGAGGGCTCTGAAACTCCAGCCCAGGCACAGAGCGCTTCCCGTGCCAGCACCAACCTCCCCAGCCGTGCCACACACATGGACGTGAGGCTCAGCATCTGTCCTGGTTGCCATGGATGTGATGGGGGCCACGCCAGGGTCTCTGAAGCTCCCTGAGATGTTGTTCCGCTTCCCTCAGGCTGCTGTGGAGCTGGAAGGGTCGGGGTTAAGGACTGGGATTCCTGGGGACAGGGATATAATTTATATGGAGGCGGTGTGTGAAGGATGGTGTCAAGAGCTCTCTCAACTGGAGATGTTCACGGGTGATAAAAACAGCCCAAGGCCCAGGCTCGATAAGGGAATCACAGGAGTGGTKTTCTCACCATGGGAACAGAAGGGCACAGAGACTAATTAGCTCCTGAGGGTTACACCACAAGGAGACAGCTCAGCTCATCCCGAAATAGCAAAGATGCTGGTTCCTGGAAACACCTGTTTTTCTCCCATTTTAGGAGCTGTGATTGGCAGCTGAACGCTGACTGGGTGAGCCAAACCTGAGTGTCACTGGTGCTTCACAGAACCATTAAAGCCCTCTAAGATCACCGAGTCCAACCATTCACCAAGGCCACCACTAAACCGTGTCCCCAAGTGCCACATGTGTTTTGAACACCCCCAGGGCTGGTGATTTCACCACTTCCCTGGGCAGCCTGTTCCCACACCTGACCGCCCTTTCCCAAGTTTTCCCAAACATCCAATCTCAACCTTACCTGGTGCATCTTGAGGCCCTTTCCTCCCATCCTATTGCAGGTTACCTGTGAGAAGAGACCGACCCCACCCATCTACAACCTCCTGTCAAGTACTTTTTTCATAAAAGAAACATTTGAACGACAGAAACGGGGAACTTTCCACATYCCCGCTGGTCCTCCACATCGGAATGTTCTCTCTTATCCAACAAATCGCCTCTGCCATCTGATGTGCTACCCTGGCACCAACTGCTTCCTCGGGAGCCRGCGGGAAAGGCAGGCACACACAGAACACCCTCTCACCAGACACCTCTCCCAAATSCATGCTAACTACCTGTCTTTGTGCTCCTTTAATGACAACAGCTCTTGTCTGAGATGTTCACATCTCCAGACATTTGACAAGCAGCTGAGCAAATGTCAACACCTTTCCAGAGGAAGTGTGGGATTCAAGTGAATTTAGCACCGGCTGGGAAATTGCAGTTGATTCTGGGGTGATGCTTGCTGGCTCCTACAGCTGGACCAGCGTTTGGGGCCAGGCAGCACACACTGCTGTACCCATGGGGATGAGGGATGGACACGTGAATACCTCTGCTCCTCCTGAGTCGCAGCCTAAGAGGGATTTTAGTGATGGGGGAAATAATTTGGGGTCAAAGCACTATTCTGGGACACTGGAAAAGTACATGGAATGCTCCCTGAATAGCCTTGGAACTGCATCTAGTGGGTGGCATCCCCGCCCACTGTGGAACTAAATGATCTTTAAGGTCTTTTCCAACCCAAGCCATTCTATAATTTAGTGGCTGTTGGCCTTAGACCCCYACCCAAAAATTCCTTACAAACTTTTCCTGGACCTGCTCTCCTCAGGATCAGGCTGTACTTGCACTAAGAGTAGTCCCCCAAAGAGAACACCAAAGAATTGCTTCAGCACAACATCCACAAACAAATCCTCCCTGCTGATTGTTGATTCTCCATTAAGAGCCATTATTAATTTTAATTCAGAGCACCACAGACTGGTGGAATCCACAGCTGCAGGATGTTGGAGTTTGCTGGGCCTTTAAATGGTGGCTGTCTTGAGGGTTTGTGTTATTGAGCAATAAGTTCAAGCCAGTGGGTTTAAAGTTTGCTGAAGCTCATTTAGGCAAGACTAACATTGGAAAACATTTCCTGACAGCACAGAGAGGAACAGACTGCCCATGGGGGATGTGGAGTGTCCCTCCCTGCAAGGAGAGCTCCAATGAAGARGTGACAGCACAGCTTTGGATGTCCCTCAACCTGTCCAGAGCACAGCTTAAGTGATTGCTCGTGACTCTTCTCTGCTCTAATTTCTGGCAGTATTGAAGTCAGTTTTTAACATCTTTAATTAAAAAAAGAGACAGAGGATGGAATTGTAGAATAGCACAGGTTGAAAGGGACCTCTAGAGGTGTCTGGTTCAACCTCCAGCTCAAAGCAGGGCCACCTTCAAAGCTGGACCAGTTGCTCACAAAAGTTGSAAAGATTCCTCACATGGACTTTGCATCACCTGTGCAGGCCCCTGTGCTGGTGCCTGGCCAAATTGTGAAGATTTCACCCTAAATTCCAGCTGGAACTGGAAATTACAGCCTGTGGCTGCCAGCTCTTGCCATTTCACTGCATCCCTGGGGACAGCCCTTTTCTGTCACCTGCTGTAGGCGGTGGTCAGAAAGAAAATGGTTCCCCTTGCAAGCTGCCAGCCTTCTCCAGGCTGAGCAAACCCAGGATCCCCAATTTTCCTGGATAAGTCACACCCCCAGCTCACTAATGGGTTGTTTCTCCCGTATCCCAGGGGCATGGGGTATCCCAAAATCCAGATCCTTCACCGCCGTGTTCGCCGCGGCCTCCATCCCTCTCTCCCTCCAGTTGCTAAGCGATATCTCTGCTCTCCAAAGTCACTGATACAGACCCTTGGCTGCTGCATTTCACCRTTCAATTTGCAATTTAAATTCCCTGACAGGCAGAAGCAACCAAGCTGTTCACTTAAGAYTGCAAGAAGTTATATTGAAATCCAGGAAATCGCCAATGCCTCCAGCTCTTCATAAATTTCACTTTGATAATAATGAAGACAGAGGTTGGAAGAAGGAAGGGGAGASATAGGTGCTCGTGTGGGGGAGAAAGGATGGAGCAGAGACAGTGGGGAGCAACCACAGGGGTGGAGTTTCCCCCATTTTTTATGTTGGTTGTTCCATGTTTTGACCTCTAAGACGTGGTGCTTCTGCTTGGGCTGGTTAAACGCCTTTCAACAAAGTTAAACACCCACTTTTATCTCTTTTTCACTCCTTGTTTTTAACTAGCATTTCCTGGAGATGGACGTAGTCTCCCTTTGCACCATCTTTTCCTTCCCTTGAACACCCACGCAGGGATTGTGGCACGGAGGACAGCAGGGAGGTGTCCCTCATCCCAGGCAGGATGGTCAGATCCCAGATATCCACTGCCTGTGGCCCTCCTGGCCATCCTGTAGGGTCCCCAGCTGCTCCCAGGGATGTCCAGACCTGAATTTTGGCACCCACAGAGGTTGTTGTGCTTTGTTTTTGGTTACCTGTGTCCTCCTTGTGGGACTTGTGCTGCGTGAGGAGGAGAGTGGCATCTATAAATCAGGGAGAAACAGGCAGGAATTATTTGGGATGGGCAGCTCTGGAGAGCCATGGGAAAGGGGGCAGGGAATGGGAAGCTGCCCAGGGCAGGAGTCTGGGTGTTGACACAGGGGAAGGTCAGGGACCCCTTTAATTCTCCTAAGGAGACATTTCCCTGCGCTGAAATCCTCGGTGGGCTGGGAGCCGTGGAGTTTCAGGCCAGCAGAGGGAACCCTCCACCGCAGTTATCCCAAATCCCGCAGCTGCAGGGAACCGGGAGCAGCGGGGCTGGGGACACTGGGGGTTTGCAGCTCCCTGCCCGCGGGACGGCGGAGGAAAGGGGCTGATCCCTCCTCTTCCTCTCCGGGCTGTCAATGCCAGATTGAAGGAATTCCACTTTTYAAACGGGAGCAGCTCCGCAGATCTCTCAAAATTCTTGGTAGGCATCGGCTCCCCTTGGATAACGCCGGAGAGTGGCGCGGCAGGGCTCAACCTGAGCCTCAGCAGGACAACTGAGACTCCTCACTGCCCAGCTATGGGGCAGGGAGGGGTAGGGACCTTCCCTAAAAACCATCGGCAGCAGAAACCAGGCAGCCAAACCCCTTYGCTGAGCCGTGAGCCTCCTGCTGGGGGGGGTTTGGTGCAAGGATTCTCCCTGTAGGGACAGGAGCGTGGCACAGGCGACATCCAGCATGACCATGGCAGGAGGCTGGTGAGGACATCACCTTTTCCTCCTTCACTGTGTGTTCCTCCAGCCCCATGTCCTTTGAGGCACAGGACAACTTGGCCAAGCCACACCAGGTCACCACAAGAAGGTCTCAGAAGTTTCTCACAGAWAATGTCCCCTTGGCAAAGGCCACCAAGTGCCCTCAGGGGAAGGAGACAGCTCTGAAAGAGCTTGGCAGAGCTTTGTTTTTCACCTTCAGCTTCCCAAAATGTTCTGGGAAACTTTTCCCCGCAGTCTCCACCTAAAGTCCCACAAGATCTGCCCTCTGTGACAAAATGGGACAACCCYGGAGCTGCAGGCTGCTTTACACCCACGGACCCTGCATCCCAGAGAGTTTGTGGGATGCATTTCAGGAGACAACTATCCTTTTTTTATGCCTGGGACTGAGTGATATCAAGCTGCAGACTGAATCTGAGGGGCAGCCAGCAGCTCATTCTCCTGTGTCCCGGKTTTCTAAGAGCTCCAGAGGGTGTCTGTGCGTTTTTCCATCCTGAACACTCCGTGTCAGCGAGTCCAGTACCCTCAGGGCTGCGTTAAATACAAGGCAAGATTAAACTGAAAACAGCAGGACGGTCAACACCGTGTCCCTGCAAAGCTGAAGTTKCTGTTCTTCATGGAAATATTTGAATAGTAAAGGCTCCAGAAGGAAAAAAAAAGGTGCTCAGTCAAAGGAAGTTCATTTCTGCTTCCTCTCGTAGTACTTTTCTGGGATTAAAACTATTTTGCTTTCAAAAGGGTGTTCAGAATGAAGATTTTGTGTTGCAGGTAGCACAGTGGGATGCTGGTCAAGCTCCTAAGGGTCTTCTCCCTCCTTCCCAAGCTCAGAGAAGGAAAATTTGACTTGCTGGTGGATTCCCACTTGCTCCTGCAGCACCATGTGGTTTCACACGTAGATTCCTCAGGAGTGTTTTGGGCAGGTTTTGAGAGTTCATGGAATTTGGGTGGAATTCTGGGTTCTCAGTCCTGACCCCTGCACTTGTTCTGATGGAGGTTGGTGGCCAGGTCTGGTCACACACAAGGGAGATGACAAGTGCCCACCTAACTCTAGGAAGAACAGGGGCTGTTGGGGGACACCACCCCCCCTCTCCCTTGAATTTCCCCCCCATTTTTCCTCTCTCTCTGCTCTTGTTGTACATTCCTGGATAAATTTTGAGTCTGGATTGACTTGTTTGTCTCAGGATGCCATGTCCCGTCAGCTTAGTCACCAGCAACCCCATTCAGCTTCTCCCTCTTCCAGGCCACCAAAAAGGCTGTTTCAGGTGTCCAGAATCCCCAAGAGGTTGTTGCTCCCTTTCCAGCCAGAGAAAACTTTGAGAAAATCAGATTTTGCCTAGTGCGGACYGGCTGCCGTGCTCATCCCTCCTAAACCCTCACCTGTGTGCAGGGAGCAACAGGATCCAGGAGGCTGGATTTGAGCCAGAACCTGGGAAAGKGCTGGCGTGGCATCCTCTCCTGCCTTTAGGATCGGGCTGCAGGCTCATCACACCACCCTTGTTGGACTCATTCCTCTGTTCCTGCAAAAACAAACAGGCCCCTGAGCTGCAGCGAATTGATTCTCCGTGCTGTAAGTGAATTACAAGACTGAAATGCTCCCTCTCTCTCCCCCTTTCATCTTCTCCCTCTGTTCCTGCCTGGCAGAGAGAAGGAGCTTTCCTTCCAGTGAATCCAGGGGTGGACAGAAGAGCTGTGCTGGGACCCATCTCCAAGGACAGCTCCACTTCTCCCCTCCTGATCTGGAAGGAAATTAAACATGTGTTGATGATGGAAGGTCAGGAGAAAATTCAGTGCAAGGACAGGGATGTGGAAGGAGACCCTTCCACCTGCAGGTTGTCTCAGGAGGGAGTTACCAAACGTTTTCTCTGCCCCTGAGAGCTGTAACAGTGCTCCCAGGCTTCCATGCAGGAATATCTCTGGGGAAAAGGTGGTTTAGGGGATGAGACCCAGTTTTGCTGTCTTGAAGTGGTGATGRAGATAAGGACCTGCTCTGGGAGGAACAACATTCTCAACAGCCCCTGGGATGTGGGATCTGCACCTTCTCTGGCAACACRCACTGGCCATGGTGACAGGATGCTCCTTTTCCCGATGCTCTGTGCCCCTGCCCGAGTCTTGGCAGGTTGATTAACTCCTGAAGATTGTCAGTGACAGGTTGGCCTTGCTGAGGATCCAAGAGAAAGGTGGCTTTCCCTCCTGGATGCTCACGGTGTTTGGAAAGCCATGAGTCTTCTACTCAGGGAGTGAGAGAAACAAAGAAAATCCGAGTGTCCCCCTGTGGAAGAATGTCCTGTGTTCCAAGAGCAGGCTTGTCCTGTGCCTGGGGTCACAGGGGGAGCACAGGGAACTGGCAATCAGGCTGCCAGAAATTGGTTTATGGCTCCCAGAGAAAAGGTAGGAAAAATCCCGAGTGCCTGGAGTGGGGGCAGAGGAGCTGTGACTGCAGCCTGGATTCGGGGCTGCCCTGCGGTTCATGTCTGGTTTGAAGCTGTCATCAAATTCCCTCTGCAATCAGCAGAGAGAAATCAGAGCTGCTTCAGGGTGATTCAAGCCCACTTATCTCAGACACCTCTCTCAGGAGGCCTGAGATTTCCCGATCTCCTTCCCCAACCTAGAGATGGGGACGAGGCCAAGGGCTTGGGAAAGAAGCTGAACTTGCAGGCAGGAAGAGTTTCCAGGAATGCATTCAATGCTAGGAGCTCTGCTCCAGATTTCTGCAGGCTCCAGAGCAGGCTCAGGGGCTTTGAGAGCACTGATCTCCCAGCAGACATCCAGGTGCAAGCCCAGCCCTTCAAAAACAGGGAAAATCCCCACTTTGCTGCCACTGTTCACCTCTGCCTGCTTCCAGAAGTTTCCATAACAGCAGGGATGCATCCAGGAACCATCAGCATCACCACACCAGCCTGCTGAGGAAGTATAGAGCTCCCTCTTCCTTCTTTCCACCTGATTTTTCCAGCCTCTTCCCTTCTTGCTCATCCACTCGTATCCACAGCCAGAAACCCTTACTTCTCCTTCCCAACACAAAACTTCTAACCTCCCTATGGAAGCACAGAGCTCCCTCTTCCTTCTTTCCACCTGATTTTTCCAGTCTCTTCCCTTTTTGCTCATCCGCTCGTGCGCACAGCCAGAAACCCTTATTTTTCTTTCCCAGCACACGACTTCCAATCCCCCTGTCCTGCTCCTCAGCCACAGCGAGGTTTCATCTCCGGTGGGTAAGGCAGAGCTGTCCAAAGGAAATGAGAAGCAGCCCTGTCCCGCTCTCCGTGCCCACGGGGCTGCCAGCGCTCGGAACTCAGCTCCCGCGCGCCGCCGATAAACGGGATCYGCCCGAAAGAAAGAAATAAACCCGGAGGCACAGCAAAGGGGAGCAAAACTCCCAGGTTATTCCTGCATTACTCAGTCATCTCAAGGAGAGAGCAGCTCTCTGCTGGCAGCTGGCTGAATCATCAGCTACCTAACGCTGCCTGGAATGAATACAGATGCTCCGGAATTGCCTCGCGCGAGCGCCGCGACAACGGCGGCGAAATCCCCGGAATGGTGCCTGACAAATTCAATCAACAGAGCGGCTCTGAAAGCACTCCTGGCAAAACAGGAAAGGGGAATTGCAGGCACTGCAAGCCCCAGTGCCCGTTGTCTCCGTGGCTTTGCTGGGGAAAAAGGGGCTGGCAGTGCCCTGCGTGCTCTGTGCGTTTAACACCCCCTAATTCATCACAGCCACTTGGGGTGATTTATTTGGTGGCTTTCCTTATTCCCAGAGCCCCCCAGAGCACGGGAATGTGCCTGTGGAAGGGCAACAGCCCTCTCCATCATATCTAATGGCAAGAGTCTGTCAGCAGGGGCCTGGAGGCGTGGAAACAACGGGAAAGGCACGTTGGGATGGATGGGCCACCAGGAGCATTCATCTCGGCTGCGTGCAGGAGGCAGYGAGCCCGGCTGGCATTTAGGGATGGGATTTCCGAGGGGCTCGCAGGGGACCCCAACATCCACRGCCCAGTTTGCCCCAGCAGAGACTGGGGGTCTCCAGGGACCACTGGGAGCCAAGGAGAGCTTTGCCCTCAGGGCTGGGAATGCCAGTGCAGCCCCTGGCATGCAGGTGTTTATAGACCACCTATTTGCTCTGCTCTGTCCCCAGGAGAACAGGACCTGGCTGGTGCTCAGMCTGCAGTGGCTGAGGTTTAATTGATGGATGGCTCTCGATTGAACCACAAATTAATGACTGCAACATCTCATGGTCTCCTCAAGCGTATGCTTAACAGGTTTCCAGCCCAGGGGAGTCCATGTGCAAGGAACATCAGTCACCAGCAAGGAAAACATTCGTGCTTAACTTCCCTTCCTCTTCCCCCAGTGTCTGCTCTYTTGTGCACCCTTTCTTTTACACTCCCTGTTCATCCCAGCCCCACACGTCACCACGCTCTGTCCCCCTTTAGCTCCTCAGGGTGGTGGGGAGGTGGGAATAGCCTCTGGTGAGGGACCAGGACTCCTCTCTCCACCCATCCTCGGGGCGAGGACCCTCTCTGAGCAGGGCTGTGAGGTGGAAGGAAACCTTCAGCTCCATGAACTGCTGCAACACTGCTCGGACTGGTGGCTTGTGGCAACCACCAGAGACGTCCTGGCTGGCCAGAGCTTTGTTACAAGCTGGAATTGAGGCAAGAACAAGCAGGACCTGGGCTCTGCAGCAGCACATGCCTTGGGTGGGAGGAAGCCCAGGGCTTTGGCACAGAGCTGGGGAGTTTGGGGTGCTTGTCTTCAGCTGCAGGAGAGGAGGAGGGAGTTTGGGATGGAAGGCTTGGCAGCAGGAGGGAGGGAGAGATTCCTCCTCTCGAAGGCTGGGAAAGAGGGCTTCAGCATCAGGTTGCCTGGCAATGGGTTTGGAGGGTTCATGAATTGCTCTGAGCCGCTCACATCGGGAGCTGGCTCGGAATAAAAGCCCTTCTCTGGTCCTTTAAAGATGGAGGGAAGATGCAGCGGGGAGATGCAGCACCTGCCTCTCCCCTCCCTCTGCACAAAGCTGCACTCGGGATGCTCCAGGGTGTTCCAGGCTCAGCCAAACACTTGGATCCCCTCTGGGGTAAGGGGCGGTCAGGAAAAACCAGGGTGATGGGAGTTGGAGGGGAGGAAGGTGTGGTAGGGAAGGAAACCACTTCTGATACCCAGGATGCATTGGCAAGCACCACACATGGCAGTGACACCTGAGCTGGGAGGCACCCGGATTTTGAGAGCTGGTGGGATGAGGCAGCAGATTGGCTGGGATGGCCTCTGGGGAAGCTGGGATCAGGAAATCACCAGGATTAGGAAGTGACCACAGTTACTAAAATGCTGGGATTGCAGCTGGGTACCCCAGCTTGGTCTTSCAATTCTCTGTGTACTCAGGAAAAAAGGAGATCACTGTCCTGCCCTTCCTGTCCAAAGCCCTCACTTGACAGAACCGGAGCCAAAATTTTTCCCAGGTGTCCAGAACACAGAAAGCTGGACTGATCTGCCCCATACACCCCACGCAGCAGGGATCAATCTCCAAAGGTTTTGCTGTCTCCAGCTGGCAGACAGACCTCTCCCTTCCAAGCTCAGTTGTACCATATGATCATTAATTCAGAGCTAATTGCCAGGTAATGAATCCAGTTTTGCTCACTCCGTTTCAATCCCCTTAATCTTCTAGCTGAATACTCCTTTGTATCCCGCTCTGGATCCTCTTTCRGAGCCTTTGCTCTCAGCCCTGCTGCTGCCTGGSATGCAGGAAGGGGAACATTGATCCTTTTAAAGGTGCAACATGATGGCACCACTATCGGTTTGCATGCAGACAAGGAGAGAGCAGGATCCAGGTGTTTCCAAACCCTTTTATCTTTGGATACAGGAGAGAATTGGAGCATCTTGAATTATGAGGACAGTGTTAGGGACCCGCTTGGCACTTGGTTTGAATTCCTGGCTCTGCCACTGACTTATATCTCTGAACGAGTGCGGATGTGGTGCTTGGAGACATCCCTTAGTGGTGGGTTTGGCAGTGCAGAGTTAATGGTTGGACTCGATGATCTTAGAGGCCTTTTCCAACTTTAATGATTAAAAAAAAGGGGAAAGTCTGTCCCTTGCTTCCCTAGCTGCACAAAGAGCTACCAGCAACCTCCTCCTTTGTAGGGTTGTGTGGCTCGTTAAACCCCTCCCAGATACTCAGACACTCTGGGTTTAGACACAACCCCAAAGCTGGATGATCATCCCAGAATAATGAATGGAAATGAGGTGAAAACCAACCCAACAAGACACTCCTTCACCGAGATTGATCMGAACAGACAAAGCACCATCAACCTTCCCAATGTATTCCATAATCCCGCAGGATTTGGGGAAAGTCTCTTTTTGGTGGGGGGGGGGCAGGCAGACAGGGAAGGAATAAATCTTCCTGTCCATCATAAAATGCCTGAATTTGAGTCGGTTGGGTTTTTAAGCCCTTGCCTCCCYACAGCAGCAAGCCTGAGCCGTGCYGGAGGGAGCAGCGGGATGCTGGGAATCTGAGGGGGCAAATCCCGGCCTTCCAATGGCTCCAATGGGAGTGCAGGGGAGAGCTCGTGTGTGTTCCCGTGGGAKGAGTTAACCCCGAGGGGATACAGCWGCCCTGGGAACAGGGATGGGGTTGGGAAGGGTCCGGCGGCTTCGGCAAGGACAGCTCAGGTGGGAGGGGAGGGGATGGGGCTGTGCCTCTGCCCCTGGATGTTCCCTGTTCCTTGCCCTGCCAGGCAGCCTCCTGCCTCCTTCCAGAGGCTTAASGTAAGGGATGCATCCTCTGGAGGCTGCAGGAGCTCGCTCCCAGTGTCAGCCTTGCAGAAAGGCTCCACTGTTTGGAAAAGGTGAAATAAAACCCATGGCATCCAAGTGAAAGGAGAGAGAGGGGCAGGATTAGACCTTCCCCTGTGCTACTGCAGAAGGATTTGCCCTCCAAAGAGCTTTCACTCCCTGCCCCTGGTGTGAGATCCAAAAATTCCAGCCTGAGTTTGGCTCCAGTGAAGGGTGGGGGGTTAAAACCCCTCCGTGTGACAGTCCCTAGTGCAGGTTTTGCAGTACACGAAGGGAGGAGATCAGGCTGCAGATGGAGAGCAAACACTTTGAGTGGCAAAAAAGCACTGGAAGGGAAGAAGTAAGAGTGGGGCAGGAGGCTGAGATGCCAGAAAATCCACCCTGAGCTGCCCTTCACGCCTGCCCGATACATTTGCAGCCCATGAGGGCTGATATCACCTTTGCCACCYCCCTGCAGGTGCCCTGGACGAGCTGAGTGTCTGCAGTGTCACCCAACATCGATGTTTCAGAAGCTGCACGGAGCCCAGAACACCTTGCCTGGGATTGTCCTCCAACACAGCACATCTAAGAGCCTTCATCTCCCAAATCTCTGTCAGTGCTCCCATTCAGGGCTGCACAGGTAAATGATTCRGCAAATTTATGGGCAGAAAAACCCRTCCAGGGCTGTTAAATATAAAAGCTCTTTCTCAAGACACCCATAATCTGTAGCTCCCTGGGGGCAGGAAGAGTGTTTTGGAAAGAATCACTTCACACTTGTATGGTTTTTTTTAGATGATCTCCTGACACCTACTGCTGGCCACTCTTGGCAGCAGGACACCGAGCTGGGATGATCTGCTGGATCTGCTCTGGCTGTTCTCACCCTCTAACTCCTGTCACCTCTGTAACTGATCCTTTATTTCTGTAAGCAGTGGCTCCTCTGGAAATTTCCTCCCACCCATGCAGCAGAGCATGGGATCTGCAGCTTCCCTGGGATCCCGTGAGGGCCTGGGATTGGTCCCAGTGTCCAACAGCACAAGGAGAGCTTTTGGATGGATCTGCAGTGGTGAGGTTTGCATGGAGCAGAGCGTGCCTGGCTGAGCAGAGAAAATCCAGAGCACACCCATCGTGGTGATGGAGAATTATCCAGGGATGGGATGGAGGAAAACAACCCCTGGCCCTCTTTCCACATTGGTGAGGTGCAAGACAAGGAGCCTTCCAAGAGGAAGGGATACCTAAAGCTGCTTCCATCTCCAAAGACATCACCAACCTAAAGGAATAACCAGGGCAAGGTGGGAATACCCTAAACAAATATTATCCCTGAACACCTCACACCATGCCAGCATTCCCCCATTCAGGGAGCCAAAGTCTGGCAGCAAATTGGCAACAGGATGTCTGAAATTCCTCCTCCTTGCTCGAGCTTGGATGTCCTTGTAGCTGCAAAGAAATGAGTGATCRTCACCCCCTCCTGAACAGGCAATTCCTTCTGTCTCAGTCTCCCTACGGATCTTTCTCCACGACTGAAAATTAAATCACATTCCACACACGGATATTTATACACACTCACATGTATGTGTAAACACAGAGTAGTAAATACTCTCAAAAAAACCCAAAACAACCAAGCAGTTTGCAAATGAGTCTAAATTCACATTGAATTTAATGAGTTATTTAGAAAGAGGAGATGAAAGGGAAATTCCAGGAAAATTAAAAAAAAAAMCCCAAACATGTGCTTGGACRATTTCAAGAAGGATGTTTCAGGTGTTTCCAAGCAGGATTTTAATTCAAAGAACTGACCCRATTTTCTAAAAGGAAAAAGGACCAAAACTGAAAACACGAATATGGAGGAAAGTTATTTTTTCCATGCTGACTGAAATGTTTTGCTTTTAAAACYCAAAATGCAAACATAACTGCTCAGTTTCGGGTCAGACAGTCACAAACACGACTTCTTCAGATTCTGTGTGTTTATCTCCCTTTTAAATCGTTATTCTGGGTCAAAAGCAACCAGCTTGCCTTCTCACTTGTGGGTTCTTTTTCAGCTTTGATGTAAAGCAAATCCATTTCTGGCATTTCCAAGGTCAACAAAAGAGCCACTTTTCCCCTTTGTCTTAAATTTTTCTAATTTCCAGCCCTGGGGACACCCCAATCCCACCACGCTGAAGGCAGGGGATACTTCTCAGCTCTAGATGAGCCTTGGAGCACTCTGCTGATACCACATGATATTGGAATATGAGCATGGTCTGCCTGTCCCACCTAACTGAGGTGGTGGTCCCAGGAGTGTCCCAGGATCCTGRGAAAGCTGTTGTGTTGCCTTCTGGATTTGGAGGAAAGCCTACACAGGACAACAAATAGGCCAGTCTGGGACTTGGGTCCCAAGTGGAGCTCGATGTGGGAGGATTTCAGCCGAATTCAGGTTCGTTGTGGTTGAGGTCGTAGCTGGGTCTCGTTGGCAAACACCCCCCAGCACAAAGATCATTTTTGTTCGTGTCTCCTCCTGACCTACTCAGCTGATTCCCTGGGAGCCCAGGGATGTGACCTCTCCGTGCACCAGCACAAGGGAAAAGTCACCTCCTCCTGAAAAAGGGCAGGAGTTGGACTTTGATCATCCTTGTGGGTCCCTTCCAACTCAGGATATTCTGGGATTCTGGGATAGATCACTTCCTCTTATCATCCCAGCGCCTTGGTCTTGAGCTTTTGAGCCTCTCAACTTCTACCTGTGAGTTTGGATAAGCAAAGGGGAGTTTCCTTTGGAATTTGAGAGCCTCTGTCTGTGCTGACATCAAACACTTGCCCCTCCACGTGCAGTGAGCCCAGATTCCCCCTSCAATCTCTCTGCTGATGTAAACTGGCCTTTCTTAGCAAAGATGTCATTTACTGGTGCTCCAAGGATTARAAGCTTACGGAGCTGCTTGAATAGGGGAATTCGAAAGGAGAACTTTTTTGTTAATGAGAACGCTTTTTGCAATTATGATGCTTCTGGTTATGTGACGTTTTTAATCACAACAGCATTGTTTGAAGGACTTAGGGAGCAGCCAGCAAAGCAAGTTCAGCAGAGCAGGAATATCTCTCAAATTCCTTCCTTAAAGAAATGTCCACCACAAATCCTTCCTGACTCCGCGGTGTTTCCAGCTCCTGGCAAGGAAAACGATGTCAGGGAGCTCACTCCAAACATTATCCTTTTCCACACCTCAGGAAGTCCCATTTGTCTGCCTTGGTGACTTTGCCCTGGCAAACGTTGGGTGCATCATCTTTGACCGGAATCCCTTGATTTACAGAGGATCCTTCAGCTCTGACACCCTGTGCGATGCAAGTGACCCAAATCTGAAGGTAAAAAGTGAAAAAAAAAAGCCTTGTGAAACCCTCCCTTCTCTATTCTGGTGTCTCATCACAGCAAAAAAAAAATATTGGGCATTGCTTTTGCTGTCTCTTGTGCAGTGTCAGTGGTGCTCTTCTGAATGAAGGTCCTTCAGGGCTGCTGAGAATTTGCCCCTTGCCTATTGAATTCTTCTGGCTTCTWATTTCTGAGCTTCTCTTATTATTTGCTGAGAATTTCTGGAGAGCTGGAACCAGCTTCGACAGCATCTGTCAACAGCTCTTGTTTAATTACAGAGAAGGGGGAGAGGGGAGGTCCTGGGAGACTCTGGGGGACACAGGCTCACCAAAAACTGTGTGACAGGAAAAAATAAGAGAAAGAGGATTTAGTGAGCTCGGCACAAAGTCGGGCAGCAGTTATCCTGGGACAGGGTGTGCCTCAACTGTGCAAAGAAGAGCTGTTGAACCGCCAGCACACATTTCTGGGAGCCAGGCTGAGAGGAAACACTTCCTTGCAGCCTGGGATTGGAGAGAAAGGAGCATTTCCAGTGCTGATCCTTGGAAAGCTGAGGTTTCCCATCCATTGTGCTGGCTGAAGTCACTGCCATCATCTTCAGGCAGTGGCATTACTGAGTCTGAGACCTGAGTGTCTTTCACTCCACACCGTGGCTGAGACCCTTCCTGGATCCAGGATTTAGGATATCACAGCCTTCCCTTCTCACCCTGCCACTGACCAGGATCTCTCCCACTGATTTTCAGCCATCCCTYTCCCCCAGCAGGACCCAGACACTCTGCCTGCTGCCTCCTCCAGCCTTGCTCCATCCCCAAGAGCTCTCCCAGCACTGGACTCACCTCTCCTGGCCTGTCTCTTGGGCTGCTCACCGTGACCTGGAGCTCTCCAGAGTCCTGGAGGTGGCCCAGGAGCTCCTCCATGGGCACGGTTTAGTTGTTCCAACACCCTTTCCGTCCCTGCTGGCTGCTCTGATCCCTCAGAGTGAGTGAGAACATCCCACTTTGCTTTCCCACGTCCCTCCAGGGGGGAAGGAAACCACTACCAAGGTGAAGCTGGAGGAAAAGAGCCTTCCCAGGGAAATCCTGGCAGCTCCACAGCCCCAAAGCAGAGAATTCCCACGGGACACCAGGGCACCTCCTGCCACCTTTCCAGCAGAGCCTTCAGGAGTGCACRACCAGGCACAAAAGGGATTTTTCCTCTGTGGTGTGGTCATCCCCAGGCCCCTCTGCTGTGCCCTGACCACGTGTAGAGTTCCCTAATTCAGAAAATTCAGAAAATGAGGCATCTCTGGAAAATGTAGGAGCTTGGGCTGCCTCGTCTATCCAGCCCAGGAGCTCTCTTGGCCTCACCCCTCACTCTGTGCTGGTGCAGCACCTTCCACAGGCTCTGTGGTTGGCAGGGAGTGCTCCCAGACTGCTGAAAATTAATAATAATAATATAATAACAATAATATGGGGCTGAGCACATCACTCCAACAGAGCATTGACTGCAGCCAAGAATGAAGATTAAAAGTGGGGAAGGAATCTGGCAGAGAACTACTTAATTTAGTACATTTGAAACTCAATAATTATTTCTTTAAAAATAGAATTTGCTGAAGCAACTTCTAGCTTTTAATTCTTTTCTTTTCCTTTTTTTTTAATTTAATCACTGCATAATAAAGTAATTAGCAATTTGTGTCACTTCTGTGATTTTTTTTTTTCCCCCTTAGTATAATCACAAGGGGAGACACATTTTCACATTTTTAAAAAAAATGTAATGGAGAGAAGCAAAAATCAGAGCTGGTGTTTGAACCCTACCCAAGTCTGCCCCAAATGGTGATTACATCACTGGAGACAATTCATTAATTACAGAAACCCAGGCTGGAGGGGCAGGGCAGACACCCTGGGGCTGACTCTGGGCTTCACCGACCCCAAGGAATCTGCAGGATTCCCAGCAACAGGACAAGAGGCAACGGGCAGAAAAGGATGCACAGGAAGTTTCACCTGAATATGAGGCTTGGAAAGACCCTGTGAGTGTCCCAGAGGGATTTTGGAGAAGTTTAGGAAGATCCTCTGTCTTCTGGAGCAGGGTGTCCAGAGAAGCCATGGCTGCCCCATCCCTGGAAGTGTTCCAGCAGTGGCTGGAGCAAGGGGAGACCTCTGGATTTATGCCTTGCCCCCAAAATGGATGTGAGAGAGACTCCTGAGCACTTAGGAGCCAAAATAATGCTGGGACCCCTCTCTCTCAGCCTGACTTGACTAGGGCTGGACCAGCACTGCCGGAGTGAGCCAGAAAACAATAATTGAATTAATTTGGCTCCCTCCCTCTGGAACAGCCCATCACACCCACCTTTAACCGTGGTTTCCACATATTTTGGACTGCTTTTGTCTGGTTTAGACCTCCCTGAGCCCTCTTAGTAGTCCTGCCAAGGGGGTAAAACCACACAGCAGGGCTGGGAGCCTCTGCCAAAAGGAGGGACCCCTTGCTCCCAACCCGTTATTCCCAGTTTCTCTCCATAATGGTCAACTCCCTCCCTTCCCTCTCGCCCTGGCACGATTTCATAAGACAGGGCAGCGATCCCAATGAGCAGACAAACCCTGGGAGACAGGATTTGTACTTCAGCAACCCCAATTTTCTAAAAATATCGGAGTGGGGAGCTCACGGAGGAGCGGCGCGCTGCTGCATACATATTAACGCTGCCTTTAATCCCCCCCCACGAATTTTAGGAGCTAAGTGGGAACTTGGATATCCTCAGGCTGAAGGGTTGCTCACTCCTGTCCCTGCCTGCTCACACCCTGTGTTCACTCCATCGCCTCCAGTTTCCTCCTGCTGCCAGACATCCTCAGGTCACCTTCCCGTCCCTTCCCTGGCCTGGCTTCCTCCCTAACACCACACAGCAGCCACCACTTCTACCTTTGATCAGAATCTCACAGCTCAGAGACATCACACACAAACACAAGTTCAGCCCCATCCACTTTTTTAGGAAAAAAAATTGAAAGAATTTCATTTTGAAGCCTCTTTCCCCCAACCTTCTGCAGTTCTGGCATCTCCAGGGGCTGGTCCCGAAGTCATGAACTTGCAGCTCTCTTGTTTGTGGAGCCAGAGATCTTCTCCATGTGCTCCTAAATGTCCCACTGACACCTGGCAGGCTGGAGGAGGGTGGCAGTGTGGCTCTCATGGGGCCAATCTGAGAATAAGGGACTGATGTCACCTTACCTGGGGCTTACAGGGAAATGTTGGCAACAGCAGGAGCCTGGGAGCCATCGGCCCCTTTCCTCCCCTGGRCACATTTCCATCTCACCTTTGTGGGAGTCTTAACAGCTGCATTTTCACATAGAATTTGCATCTTCAGAAGGCTCAGGATTTAGGCTGCAGATGTGCTAAACACCACTGAGCCTCTCTTCTTGCCCTCCCCATCTTCTTGTTGCCTGTTCCCTCAGACTCTGAAATCCTTGGGATCAATAAAATCTGTTTCTTCAGTATTTGTGCCATGTCTAGTTCAGATCCATGCAAAATAGGTAAAAACCAACCCAACAAAAKCCCAATTCTTTGGATTGTTGGTGAAGCTGCTGCCCGAGGTGGCTGCACACATCCACGGCCAATCCTCAAATCAGGCCTGGGAACTGCATTGGAGCATGTGAGCTGAAACTGAAACTGTTCCAGGAGATATCCTAACACCAAAGCACTGCAAGGACTTCTGTTCCTACTCCCAGGAACATTCCTGCCCTGGTGATTTCCCACGTACCTGCAGGGTGACATATCAGTAACACATCCCAGTCAGGCTGCCTTTGGTGGGTAGAGATTCCAGCCTGRGTCTGGTCACAATTTCCCTGGCTGGGATTAATTGAGTTTATTTGCCTGTCAGAGCTCGGCATGTGCAGCTCCAGYTCACGGCAAAGGAAGGGATGGGCACTCCAAGGCTCTGATTGATCTGGCCTGTCCCGAGAGCAGCTCTCCCTCACAGAGGTGATTTTTCAGGAGTGTCCAGGGTGCACAGTGTAGAAGCAGCTGCAGGCACCAGGCTTTAATGAAATGCGTGAATCTTCCTTTTCCCTGCTTTCCCTGGACAAGTCTCTACGTCTCTGTTTCCCAGCAGAGAAGTGAAGCATTTCTCTTTTTCCACCTCCTCGAAAACAGAGAAGGACGTGGCACAGAGGCAGAGTGGATGTCTGCCCCTCTGACCCTGAGAGCCAAATATGAAACCAAATTTATTTTCCTTCCCAGTGGCYTTCACACACAGACACAGGGATCTAGTCATGGTCCATGCCATTCCTATTTAAATCACTTAATAATCCAATGTATGAACGCTTATGCTGAGTGTCAAAGACTATTTCAGGATCAGCCTTGTGGAAAAAGGTATCAAAGAGGGAGAGGGATGGAGGTGGATTGAGGAGGGAGTGAGACATTGGAACAAGGAACTACAGGAAGACACTTTTATTATTTTTTTCCATTAGAATTGCTGGAGGCAACTGGCTTTGTCCCAAGCCGTGAGCTGCCATCACCAGAACATCCCTATTCCTTAGGAGAGCTTGGGTGGATCTGCACAGAGGTAGGTGCATCCATAGGCTGCAATTCCGACTTTTTTCTGAGGATAAACACCATCAGCTGCAGCTGGAAGGAGATCCCACAGCCAACTCCTTTTTGTGTTGTCCCTACAGTGTTTACTGAGCACGTTTGTTTCTGTGTGAGCTCTCTTAGAGTCCTTTGCATGGCAGTGCCCTGGATTTCTTTCTCACTGGGTTAAATCCACATCCCAACAAGCCCTGTGTCCCCTGGAAGGAGCAGTGTGAGAGGCAGGGGGCACACAGGCACATTTTGGCACGAGCCCTGCACCCTCACTGCCCCCTGGGTGACTTCTCAGCTCAGGTGTGAAACAACATTTATCCACCTCACGTTCTGGGCAGGTCAGGCTTCTCTTGAAGGCTTCACAGGGGGTTCAGTTTAAACCTGAGGGGAGCATTTTGCTGAGCTCCATCAGCAGACAGAGCTCCCCAGGCTTTCCTGCTGCAGCATCCCAGCTGCTGGTGCAGGTTTCAGTGTCCTCCTGTGAAAGGTCATAGCCTGTACTCAGGCTTGACAAAACAGTGTCTGGAGTTCTCAGGGAGGAGCAGAGCTGGAGGAAAGGGAATTTTCTCTCTCACACCATCCACGTCCACCCCTGTGTCCACCACGGACATGCCACTAACAACTGGCTGTGGCATTCAGTGCTGTATTAGTTGGTGTTGTTTGGTCAAAGGTTGGACTTGATGACATTAAAGTCTTTTCCAACCTTAATGATTCCATGATTCCATGATTCTGTACAAATCCAAGGCAGTTCTGAAATCCAGCTGTGTGCAGCACTGGGTTTCCTAAAGGCAAAGGCTCCCAGGCTGGGCAGGGACGGTGGGGCAGGGTCAGGGCTGTCTGTGCCACATCCTGAGCATCAGAAATCCTGGTGGAGCTGCTGCTCCAACCTCGGGCGGGAACGAAGCGCCAAGAGCAATGAGGCCTGAACGGGAGACGCAGACAGACAGCTGGAGCGAGAGCATCCAGCGCCTGGGATCCCTTCCCTAAAACCTCTTGTGCGATTTCCAGACCCCAAAGGCAGACCAGAAATGGGTAATTCAGTTTGGGGAGCTGCTGGGGGTGGGTGGGGGGGATGGGGGACACTTTGTGCAGCTAACGAAGGAACCTGACGAGTGTTTCCGTGCTGTATGAACTTTGTGGCAGGAATGTGAACCGTTTCAAACGGAATATTTACTTTCTTCCTACGAGCCCCAGCGCCGGCAGTTGCCATGGGAACTCGGCCCACTCACCAGCCAGCCACATGAACAGGTTTGTTTTGTTAGGAGTAGTAATACTCCCGTTATTTTTGGTGTGAGGGACTGATCATTGCCACCACTCGTGTTCCAATAGCCCTTTAGTGTACTGTGTTTTATAGGATGTGTCCCCCTGCCCAGTGCTGTGGGGATAAAGAGCTGCTGGCAGATGTGTGCCCTGGGTCCTGAGTGGCTCAGAGGAACCTTTCCTTCATTAGGGGATGATCCACGTGCCTGTTGCTGCTCGGTCCTGRATCCCTGTGCTGAGAGGGAGGGGAGGGAGCCGTGAATCCCAGATTSTCACCTGAGCAAATCTGAGCCACAGAGGAGGGAAAAACGAGAGCGGTGGGGAGGTGAGGGTGGGAGTGAGTACTGGGACAGCCACAGAGCTGATGGGGAGAGGCAGGGGACCGAGAAGATGAAGGCTGGAGGGAAGGAGCCTGCTCTGAGGTGCAGTTTGTCAGGYCCTCTGCGGGTCTGGCCGTGCCATTTGCAGATCTGCTCGTTGGCTGGGATAAACGGAGCGTGTGATCCACCCTACCTGGGAGAGCAGATCCCTTSGGGAGTGACAGCCACAAAGAGCCCCTGTGAGCAGAGGAGGGCTTGAGCAAAAAGGGAAGTTGAGGCAAAGGGTGATAAGCAGTCTYCGAGCAGCAGAATGGAGGTTTATGCTGTGTTGGACTGGGAGCTTCCTGCAGAGACAGAGAGAGACAAAAGGGGTTATTTACAAGGGCRTGGAGTGACCGGACAAGGGGGAATGGCTTTAAACTGACARATAGTAGCTTTAGATTGGATATCAGRGAAAAATTCTTTACTCAGAGGGTGGTGAGGCCCTGGCACAGTTTGCCCAGAGAAGCTGTGGCTGCCCCTGGATCCCTGGAAGTGTCCAAGGCCAGGCTGGATGAGGCTTGGAGCAACCTGGGATAGTGGAAGGTGTCCCTGCCCATGGCAGGGGGTGGAACTGGATGGTCTTTAAGGTCCCTTCTAACCCAAAGCATTCCATGATTCTATGATTCCACGATCTCAGCACTCTCCATCTCTCTAACTATGCTGATTTTCTGTCAGAAGGGTCACTTCTGTGCATAAAAATGTGGGTAGAGTCAACACTTACAGAAAAACTAGARAGAGCAGCATTCAGGATGAATTCAGTCTATATGGAAGTGCAAACTATTCCATCCTGACAAGCGGTGCCTCTTCCAAAACATCCAGAGGTCTTCAGCCACACAGGAGGGAAAAAGGCTCAGGGATGAGCAGTCTGAAATTTATGAGTCTTCCGCACTTTGCAGTCATCAGGATCTGATGTGGTAGACTCATCATCCATCCCGTGCCTCCCCAGTCGCTTTGGAATGCTTTCCATTTTCACAGGGGAAAATCTCCTCCAGTTGTGGGTGTATGTGTGGATGGGAACGAGTGGTACCAGCAGTTATGGGATGAGACGGAGGGAAAGCAGCAGTGGGTTGGCACAGGTGCCTTCCCCATCCCTCCTGCCACCGAGAAACTGGGGAAGTGATAATTTTACTCCAAAGACCCAAAGCTTTGGTAACAGCACAGCGGAGAAAAGCTGTCCTTGGTCCTTGCCAGTGATTCCCGAGCTCGGGCACACCAGCATCCTGTGTTGGGAGTTGGGATGTGTTTTCAGGCTTCATCAAAGCAGTGATGAGCCTCTAATCCTGCAACAAGTTTTCCTGTTGTTTGCAAACCATTCCTGGTATCATCAACACCACAGCCACGAAAATAACACCACTCAGGAAATGYGTCTTCCTGCTTTGCCAAAGTTCTCCCAAGGAGAAACCCAAGATCTTGCAAAAAGTTTGTCAGGGCATTAAGCCGTGAAAAGGCCACATGTAGATCCTAAATATCCATTGATTTTGTAGGGAAATAGGATAGTCTGTGGTAGTGAAGTGTTGATTCCAAAATCCTGGTTCCATCAGTTTTATGGGCTACACTGGCTGGTGATTTACCTCCTTTGGATATCTCCCTGMATTTGTCAGCCATCACAGCATCGTGTTTGCCATTCCCAGGCTTGGTAGAGTTCCCAGTGTTGTCAGCTTTCCCAGCTGGGATGGGAGCAGTGCTGTGCATGTTCTGCCATCCGGAACGACRTGGGATGCTCCAGGAGAGCCTCCCTTCCAGCAAGACCAGCTGGACCCCTGCACTCTCCAAGGGACCCAGCTGTGAATCCGAGGTTCCCGGCTGTTCTGGGGCCTGGGAAGGAGCTTTTGCCAGTGGATRTTTACAAGGAGAGCAGAGGGGATCAAAGACTTTGAACATCAGCAGCTCGAATCCCGCCCTGGATCATGAATCCTGCAATGACATCATTCCATTACTCCCTGTATTAAACTCCTATTAGAGCTTCTCAGGGCTTTGCCATAGTTACTGATCAATAGCAGCACTAACAAACGTCTCCTCTGTCTGACTGTGGAATGTACTGGCTTTGTTTTCCTTTTTTTAACCCACAAACCAGATTATTATTTTTTTTTTCCTATAACAAGAGAGCTTTTATACGTAATTATACCCGCCATTCAATTTGTGTCAAGAGATATTCCCAGGTATAAATCTCCCTGCAACTGTTCCTGCAAAATAAAAATAGAAACCTCAGCAGGGTCAGTGCGGTGGGGAGCTGGAAAATTCAAAATGCTTTGGTTTCCTGGAGGAGCCACTTGCCAAGTTTGATGCTGTTGTATTGCTGCTCTCTTCCTAACAGCCTGTTTGATGGAGATTATTCCTTTAGTAGGAATTTATTCACAGGGAAATGGAGAGACCTGGATTACCAGAGACCTTTTGCAGTGCTTTATTGAGCAGAAATGTTTTTAATGAGATTCCTAAAGCCAAAGGTTGTGTGATCAGGATGAGTGGAAGGATGGAGTTCATCTCAGCAACTGCAGGACTCTAACACGGACATCACCATGTGGACTTGTCATCCAACCCTTTTCTCCYAAAGGGAAGCAAAGCTGCTTCTAGAGAATCAATAATCTGAGTTATTCCACACCAGGCSATGCCTGGAGCACCTGTTTGGTTTTTTCCATGAAGCCATCTAGGCTGGATCACGAGGAAAGGTCCACTCTGCAGGCACGGAACAGCAGGTGGAGCAGCAATTCCAAGAGCTGAGGGGATCATTAACAAGTATCTCGCTTACTAATCACCATCTCACTTACTAATCACCATCTCACTTACTAATAACTATCTCACTTACTAATCACTATCTCACTTACTGATAACTATCCCACTTGATCACAGTTTCAGCCGATTTGACCTTGATCATCTCTGCTGCAAATCACATTTCACTACACGTTGGCTGCAGTCACTCTGCATAAACTTCAGCGTGGTGTGATCGTGCTCTTGGGTAGAAGTTATCAGAAAATGCCTGTAGAAGGCAATTTTGAATTTAAAAAAGGAGATAAAGCTGTCTGCTGCCTGCATGGCTCTTCCAAGTGTTCCTGTAGCCAAACAACGTGGAGAATTATTGGCACATGGAATGATGAACAGCTGGAAGCGTTACCCATGGACGTGGCCCTGAAGAAGCCACAACTCTTCAACGCGCTGAAAGACAAATAATTATCATTCACTAAGTCCAACTGGAACCTTCCTCAGGGCAAGGGTGGAGGAGGTTAGAGAAACTTACTCAATTAATCAATCGGCCCTCGTTATAATTAAACCCAAAGCACAAAAACAATTATCTGGGTAACTGCTGCTTAGAGGACATTTATTTTAAYGGCTTTGCTCCCTTCCATTTTCAGTTGTGATGCACTCTGTGAGATGAGCTAGATGTGAGGCTTTTCTGTGTAATTCTGAGCTGAAGAGAGCTGGATTCTCTCTCCTTATTGGTGAGAATCACYGAGAGAGTGAGCAGGACAGGCGTGTGCAACGCTCCATTCTCACATCCACACGCTTCCCATTCTCCAGCCCTGCTGCACCATTSGAAGTGCTCTGGGTGTGGAACAGCAGAGCATTAAAAAGCCATTAATCACGACTCTGTGCTCCTTGCTGCTGGATGTTAATTTTAATTTACAGTCACTTACTCGGYTCCCCTTCAGCAGAGTGGCTGGCTCTGCTCCTACAGGCCAGGACAATGAGGGCAGGGGGAGAAAGTCACCTCGGGAAGGGACAGCGGGGATGTGGAGGAACTCCCTGGGGACACCAATCCCTCCTTTCCCTGTATTTATATTGGGAATTTGATTGTCCAGATGRAGGAGCTTTCAAACTCTATTGAAGGAGAGAATGACATGTCCCAGCTGCTCTTAAAAAAAAAAGACAAAATTAAGGAAGGAAGAGGAAAATTGCTGGTTAATCATGTCTGGCCCACGGGGTAACAATTATCATGTTAATTGGGGAAGAGYCAATAGTGAGGAACGCCAGGAGAGGATCACCTGGGCTCCTGGCAGCCAGTTCCACCTTCTCTGGAGATGAATCCTGCCACTTTTGGGGACACAAATTTGTGCTAYACATGTAGGGAGGGTCAGGACTGGACCCACCCCATGAGACTCACAGGGAAGGGAACAGAGCTGTGCTGGGTTGTATCTTATGTTGGGCTCCACAATATCCTTGCGGGCCTGTTGGGAAAAGTGGGAAGTGACAACGCTCCTGGTGGGAACATCTCACTGCAGTGCTTGGAAGGAGCTGAGGGAGCGGATCAGCCTGAGGTGATGGATGAGGTGTCAGCAGATGTTTCACCTTGCCTGCTCCTCATATTTTTCATCACACACATTCAGTAATGGGGTAAARGTTTGTAATCCCAGAATGGTTTGGGTTGGAAGGGACCTTAAAGATCACCCAGGTCCAAAGCCCTCCCATGGGCAGGGACACCTCCCACTATCCCAGGTTGCTCCAAACCCCATCCAACCCAGCCTTGGACACTTCCAGGGGTGGGGSAGCCACAGCTTCTCTGGGCAACCTGTTGGTTGTGCCATGAAGGAGCTGTGACATTGGGCGAGAACAGGAAGAATAAAACACCATCACATTGTATTTCTTTAATACCAAAGCCCAGTTTTGATTATTCTTAGAATATCTATAAGTTCTGTTGTCTGTCCCCACTGTCCCTTATTCCCTTAGGGATGCTCTTTTCAGGGAATATGAGCCTGTTCCAAGGGCACATTCCTTTAAGAGGAAAAAAACTTCCCTGTCATCCAGCTCTGGCTTCTGCTGGACTCCATGTGGGCGTAGCCAGYGGCATGGACAAATTATTTAGTCCTGGTAAGGCTGTGCTGTTTGGCAGTAAGGAATGCCCTGCCCCCCATGTGTTATTTTCCAAGTTTGATGCCAGGGAATGTGTTTTATGACCTGGAGTGTGACAGGAACTCGTCTGAGTGAGCGTTGTCCGTGTTGGGACAGCACTGGGCTCAATTAGTGCGGCGCATGCACCACGCCTCTCTGGAGAGCATCCCTGGGGAATTCTCCTGTCAGCTTGCCCAGATTCCTGCCTGCAGAGCCCTGGCTGGGTGCCCAAAGGACCAGGCAGTCTGAGAGGTGAGGCAGAGTCCCCTCCTGGCTGTGAGCATCACAGCCGAAGCRAGTCCCTATCTCCTGCTCCTCCTCCTGTGAGCAGCTCTTCAGAGCCACCAGATGGGTCCAGCATGGCRCAAGCACAATCAGAAACATCTCTGGCGCAGCTCCCCGCGTGATTTCAGGCTGTCTCCCCTCTGGCTGTGCGGCCAAGCTGGAAGAGCTGTTGGAAGAAGTCAACTCTGAGCTCGCAGAGCCAGGATCTCATTAGGCACGGCAGGGAGGAGCACGGAAAACAAATACCCAGCACCACGACTTCCCTTCAGCAAGAAGGGCATGGATTGTGGTCTGAAGACGCAAACACAGGATTTACACCACCTCCTCCCACCTGCCACGGCCTGGTGCTGACAGAAGGCCTCATTGAAGTCCACAGCTGTGGGGATGACGCTGTTGGTGCTCCCAGCTCGGGCTSTGAGCTGGTCTCGGGCTCTCTGAGCTGGTCTCAGGCCCTCTGAGACAGGCAGGCAGGCGAGGATGCTGCAGGTGGCATGAGCAATAAGAGAGGTCTGCAATTAGCACCAACCTTTGCGGATGTGAAACTGAAAAGAGCAGAGAAGAAATAATTAAAAAAAAAAGAAGTCCAAGCCAGTGGAATGTCTCTGGCCCTGGTTTATTCATTGCTGCCTCCTTTCTTGTTTACTCTCCATTTATTTACTCRAAGGCAAGGTGACCTTCAAAGCTGCTGCTTGTCACTGGCAGCCTCTTGGCTGCAGGTTGCATGTGAATTTTGGCTGAGGCACCGACGCTGAGCATCCCAGGCATGCTCTGGTGGAATCTGTGCCTCTTGTTTTTCGTGCTGCTGAAAAGCAGGGGGCTGCTTTGGGTAGCCAAGCTGGGTTTGGAAGCCTAAACCACAAAAAGCTGTAGGGGAAACGTGAGCCTGCTGATGCAAATTCCCCTCCTGTTTTGTTCCACCTCAGCCCACTCACAGGAGGGATGAGTGGCTCCGAGTGTCTGCCATGGAGGGACTGTGTGCAGGTCCCACCGCAGATGTGGGAATTTTCTCTCCCTCCAAACTCTGCCTCTGCAGGGAACAATCACCCTCCTCCCACAGATTCGATGCAATGCCGTTTATTTTCCCTTTTTATCGGCTCCATCCTTTTCCACCCACCAAGGTTGCCCACGAAGCTCTTCCAGGTGAGTTTGCAGCCTCCAGAGCAGCGAGGTGGCCACAGCCACGGCCACAAACGCATCCAAATTGTGTCTGTGGAGAACGATCCAGGGATGACGCCAGGAGGCACTTCCAGGGCAGGAGCCAAAGGAAAAGATCGGATGTCTGTGGTTATTTGCAGCACTGCCAAGATGACAGCAATGATTTGCTGGCAGCCACACACCTCCAATGCCAGGACCTTGCAAGGCAGGCATTTTGTGGCAGGGTCTGTACTGTGCCCTGGACACATCCCATTTGGGATGCTTCCCTTTATTATTCCAAATAAATTCCGTGCTCTGCTCAGTGTCCCGATGAACGCAGCCTGCTCCAGAGCAGGAGCTGACTCCGGGCTGTTCTGAACAAATAAAAACATTCCCCTGTGCTCCCAGGCAGATGGATACTTCACCTAGGGATGGAGGGGTTTTGCTGGGAGTGAAAACTTCTCACCCTGGGTCTCACTTGTGCAAACAGAAAATTTTTCCCCTTTGAAAAGCGGGGGAAATGAAGGCAGGAAATGAAAGGACGCAAAAAATAAAGGCAGGAAAGTCGTTTCTTGAAGGAGAGGGGTGTGAGTGCTATAAAGTCTTCCTTTTCCAACCTTAAAAATTAATTGTGGTGAAAATGGTCCCAAAGAGCGGACACGCTGGATTCAAGATAAAGGTGCCACTTTGAAGAGCACACAACCTTAACTTGGCAAACCCTACCCATAATTTGGGATGTGCGTCCCTCTAGGAGGAGCTATTCCTTTCCCTTGGCACCAGGGGCTGTTCAGAGACAAGAACAGAGCCACAGAACGGTTTGGGTGGGAAGGGACCTTAAAAATCATCTTGTTCCAACCCCCTGCCACGGGCAGGGACACCTCCCAGGCTGCTCCAAGCCCCGTCCAGCCTTGGACACTTCCAGGGATCCAGGGGTAGCCACAGCTTCTCTGGGCAACCTGTGCCAGGGCCTCAGCACCCTCACAGCCAGGAATTTCCTCCTAATATCCCATCTAAATCCCCCTGGTTTAGTT
>JACAXG010000125.1:1974274-1991603 GCA_018881555.1 Amblyornis subalaris | reverse complement strand
ACCTTCAAGATCATCCAGTCCCACCCCTGCCATGGGCAGGGACACCTTCCACTATCCCAGGTTGCTCCAAGCCCCGTCCAGCCTGGCCTTGGACACTTCCMGGGATCTCAGCATCTCAAGATTGAATTGCTGATAGAGAAAATCAGACTATTTTGGGTGTCTCCAGACAATCTTTGTGACTGAGCTCCCGGCAGAGGCACATCAGCTCCATGCCTTGAGCTAGGATGATCCCAGGGCGTAGATTCTCTGCAAATGTTTGCTTTTATAAACAAAAAAAATCCCTCGGAGCATGGGCAGGAGGAGGAGAGCCTGTGTCAGGAAGCAGCAACTCCAAGACAGCCACGCCAGTCCAATGATTTAAAAAAAGTCTTCGAGCAATGCCCTAAATTCCTCCAAAGGGCTGACTCAGTTCCTGGACTCACATCTTGAGTTAGACAAGGGCAGTCATTTCTCATCTGGGCCTGGCAGAAGTGGGGACACCCAGTCCTGATGTGTGTGCCTGCAAGGGAGCATCCAGTGCTTGGAGAGACAGCAGAAGGGAGCAGCAAAAAATGACTCAGAAAGCTGGGGGACAATCTCCGAGCAGGAGACGTCAAACTTAACCCTGTTCAGTTCCTGGGGATGACACTGGAGAGGCACAACCTCATGGAGATGGTTGGCTGACTCCACAGGAGAGTTTCAGAGGGGGAATGAAGTAAAGGAAAACTCAGGTCAGGCTGGAAATAAAGACTAAAGTGAGTCAGGGAGAGGGTTTACCATGGTGGMAGAAGCTCCCAAGGAATCTGGTGGATTTTCAGTCCCTTCAGAACAAACTGGAAATCAGGCTTTAGTTCAACACGAGGCAATGSACCCTCAACAAGAGCAGGTGGGGAGAAACAAGTGGGTTATGATATCAAGATGTTTAATATTTATGATATTATATTATGCATATATTATATTATATTACGATATACGCTATTTGATTTATTATATTTTTAAAAYTTTATTATATAAATAAACGTAAAGTCCATGCTTAATTCTAAGTGTATAAATCTCTGAAATGAAGGCGAGGTTGAGGCCAGCAGAAAGATGGTGCAGCTCAGTCAACCTTCCAGGTTTGGAGCAAGATGCAAACCCTCTGAGCACACTTAGGGCTCCATCACTCTGCAAAGTTCAACTTTGCAGTCCTGCTCTGATCCAGCAGGGGATAAATGGCTCCAGTTATACAGAGGAAATAGAATGCAGAAGTGCAGGAGAGTCCTGAGCCCGTGATGTGCTGCTCCTGCTGTTGGGAAGAAGCACAAGAGTTGCTTTTCATTTTCTCAGGAACATCTCCACTGATTCCATGAGTTCCTGATGCCCCAAACTGACTGAAGGCTTGGGCAGGGGTCTGCTTTTCTCTGCTACACCACTGCCTCCATCCCTGCCTGGGGATGGTCCTGGCAGTCAAAAGAGCTGAGCTTTATTTTCACCCCCTGCCTTCCCCACATTTCAACCCGGGGGCTTTCAACCTGGGCCCTTCTATAATTTTTTTTTCCCCAAATCACCATCTCCTCTCTCTTTTTCTCCCACTCCCACGGGCCTGCAGAGAGCTTGTCCTGCCAGGCTCATCCAAGGCCTCGTGATCTGCTGTCAGAAATGATGAAGACGTTCCCAATTCCCAGGCTGAGCAGCCGGGATCCCATTTGCAATCAGTTTTAATCACGAGTGTAACTGAGTGGATTGCGAGCGATAAGCCCCGTCTGCAGGCAGCTGTGGGGTAACGGAGATGACAGTTCAGAACTGGGTCTGAAGGTTATTTTTGGGGAAGGCAGAGCACCACAAAATTAGACTCAGAGCAGGGGGAAAAGGGAAAGATATAAAGAGAGCGAGTGCTTCAAGCTCACACCACCTAGAGTTCCCTCCCTCCCCAATGATCAGAATTAATTTGTGGAGGAAGGCAGCCACTCCAAGAGAAATCAAACAGGTGACCACAGCTGGCACGGAATTCCACAGGATGGGAAGGCAACAGGGCTGGAAGGAAATAGCTACCAGCTGTCCCTGCCTTCCTGAGCCTGGAGGAAGAGAGAACCCTTTTCTCAAAATACTTGGATGCTGCATGCATGAGAAACAGCCTTTTGGAGGAAAGGCTGGACAAATAGATATCACAGGCTCCTGCCTCCTGCTTCTCTTTTCCATGGCCACAGATCTGCAGAGCAGAGTCCTTGCCCATCCTTCTCTCCTGCTCTGATGGATCCACATCCTGGATCCAGCCTGAACTGCACTCCACAAGTGCCTTGCGTCTTTAGACAGAGAATTAATGGCTTTATCCTGAAATAAGGTAGGTTTAGATGAGATGTCAGGAAGAAATGCTCTACTGTGAGGGTGGGGATGCCGTGGCACAGGCTGCCCAGAGAAGCTATGGCTGCCCCATAATCCCTGGAAGTGTCCAAGGCCAGGCTGGACGGGGCTTGGAGCACCCTGGGATAGTGGAAGGTGTCCCTGGCCATGGCAGGGGCTGGAATGGGGTGAACTGTAAGGGAGGAACCTGGTTCATGGTGTCACAAGATCCCACACAAGAAACCTGTGATCCCATCAGCAGCTGAGGAAGGTCACTTTGGATTTGCCCCATTGAAGTGGGAATGGACACAAACCAAAGGGGGTTTTTTACCTCTCTCTATCCTGCCCTTGCTGGGTCACTCCAGGCCGCTGGACCATCCATCCACAGCTCTCCTCCTGTCACGGTGGATCACAGCATGGCCCATTCCTGCAGCCTGTGTCCTGCTGCACTGCTCCTGTGCTCCCTCCTGACCTGTCACATCAAATCAGCGCCTTCCCCCGCCTCCAGCCATCACTGATGTTCAATGAGTCAGAAAGGAGCTCAGGCCAACCTGACCTTCATCAATAGGATGATGTCACATGCTGAAAGAAAGGCACGATCGAGGTAAGAGCAGGCAACCTGAAATCCATCCTGATCTCTCTGTCCTGAACTGTAAACCACGACAAAAGGATCTGTTCCTAATGGAAATTCTGCTACCTGTGCTTGGAGACAGGGATCTGCCCAGAGAAGAGCAGCCTGCTGCATATTCACTCCCCGAGTCAATTCTTCTCTAAAGCCAAATTAGGTGAAGGTCAGTCTGAGTGGAGGAGAGGAGAAAGGTGGCCAGCAGATTTCACTTAATTCGTCCTTTGTTCAAAACGTACCTGGTGCATTTTCACCCTAAAATCCCCTGAGTCTGTGCTCTTGTTGTGGCGGGGAAGTAAATCCGGGTGAACTGTGAATGTGGATTAGCTGAACTGCAGGAAGGCACAGGTATTTTTATTCACTTACAGCACCCTCCCTCTGACTCATCCCCATCCCTTTGGGCAGAGCTATTTTCCCCACAGATGATGACTCCGACTGGTCCCCCCGTCCGCTCTGTTCACCACAGGCTCTGGCTCCCAAATTCCCTCCAGCCCCAGCTTGTGAGCTGCTCGTGCTGCTCTCCAGCCACGGGCTATGGGGTGGAAAGACAGGCCCATGGGACTGTCAYGCAGGACACAGGGGTTGAATCTCCGCTGGGTGCACGGCCCTGAAGTTACTGACTCATCCCRCACCTCCTCGTCCCATGTTTCTAAACACAGCGCTGACAGCCATCTGCTCTGCCTTCACGYCCAGCCCACGTGTTCCCACGATGGTTTTGGCAGCAGCCTGGGTGGTGCAGGCTCTGGGGCGCGTGTGGCCCCTCGTGGCTGCTCCAGGGCTGAGGGTGATGGTGCTTCCAGCACCTCGGCTCGCCAACGGACGACGTGAACCCATCGTGAAAACCAACCCCTACCCCAGCTGAGGCTTCAGGTGAGGTGGAGAGAGAGGGAACAAGCCAGGGAACTTGTAGGACCTGCCCACARTCATTCCATGACCCAGCTGAGCTTCAGAACTCGAGCTCAGGCTTTTCTACTCTTTCAGAAGGGCTCTGCCTTCTCCAAGCTGCCTTCTGCCTCAACAGGGAAAACGTCCAGCTCTGCCCACAGCAGACAAGATTCCCACTGATTATTTTTGCTGCTGGAGGACAATGAAATATTTCTGAATCTTCTGCCTGCTTAAATTTCCTTAGATTAGCTCACTAATATCCCTTAACAGAGTGGGTTTTTTTCCTAGAGGAAAAGAGAAAGAAGGAGAGGAGAGGAAAGGAGAGGAGAGGAAAGGAGAGGAGAGGAGAGGAGAGAAGAGAAGAGAAAAGAGAAGAGAAGAGAAGAGAAGAGAAGAGAAGAGAAGAGAAGAGAAGAGAAGAGAAGAGAAGAGAAGAGAAGAGAAGAGAAGAGAAGAGAAGAGNGAAGAGAAGAGAAGAGAAGAGAAGAGAAGAGAAGAGAAGAGAAGAGAAGAGAAGAGAAGAGAAGAGAAGAGAAGAGAAGAGAAGAGAAGAGAAGAAGAGAAGATGATGAAGCCATGCTGTGCCATGGACAAGGTCATACAGGAAGGGCAGCAGTGCAGGTCTCATTCCCTTTGCACTGTGACTTTGCTTCTGGGGCCTTACACAGTCCTTGCAGAATTGAATTCTGGCATGGAAAATATTCTTTTGGAGTGTTAAACCCTTTTCCTTTCCTGATCTGAAAGGCAATAACACAACTGCAGAGCAGTGAGGTTTTATTTGTCCTCAAACCTCCAAGAACTCGAGAAAATTTCTAGGACTTCAAATCCCGCATCATATAACTCAGGAAATGTGAAGAATTAAAGTGCAAAAACTTTTTCTGGAGTCTTGTGTCTGATCCAGAAAATATTCCAGAGAGTTGCCCTCCTGAAAGGCCAAATTCCCAAGACCTTAACCATTTATTCACAGGTTAGTTGTGGTTGTAAAATACCTCTAAGACCATCAAATCCAACAATTAACCCATTATTACCGAGCCCATCACTAAAACAGATCCCTAAGCACCACATCTACACATTTTTTRAACCCTTCCCAGGATGGTGATTCCSCCAGTGCCCCCTCCATCCTTTGGAGAAGACAGGAAATCAGCACTGATGACATCCAGGGTGGGTCACCCTCTGGGTCTACCTAACCCAGAACAAGGCAAAGTATAAGAGTCAAGCACAGAGTAATGCAGATATTTTTATATCCTCTAGAGGACAGAATCAGAATTATCCCTAAAGTATCTTTGTATTGACTAGGAATTCCATGAATATTTTCCCATAAAGTTGTTTAACATTTTTGCATCAAGGAAACTTTGAGCACTTGCAGAACCCCTTGGCAAGGGGGGATTAGCTCCTGATTAGCTGCACACTGTGTGAAGCAAGTCCTTTGTTCTGACCTGTTATCATCTCAAGCACCCTCTTTTTTTTTTGTCTTTTCAAAGAAAAAAAAATTAATAGTTGCTCTCTTTCATCCTCTTCATGCCACTCATAATCTGATAGACCATTATCATACTCTGCTTCTGTCATCTCTTATTCAGATGAGATATTCCTGGAGTACTTCATCGTTCTGTACCTTTGATCACTCCATTGCCCTTCTACATCTCTTCCAGTTCTGCCTCATCCTTTCTGTGGGGGGGACACCGGAGCTGCTCAAAACATTCCAGAGGCAGACACACACTGAATTTACACAGGGGTGTAGTAATGACTCCTATTTTGATCTCCATTCCTTTCCTATTCATTCTTAACATTCAATTTGCTTTTTGTCACCGCCACCGAGCACGGAGGTGACGTATCCATAGAGCTACTCGTTATAAACACCAACTCATTCCTGAGTAAGTAATAGTCCATTCAGAGCTTATCAATGCCTGTAAAGTTAGGATTGCTTTCTTTTCCCCGTGTGTACCACCCTGCACTTATTCCCTCTGAATTTCAGCTGCTCTTTAGCCACGGAATGGCTCGGCAGTGTGAATTCCCTCTGCAGCCCTCCCACACCATCCCACATCATTACTGCCTTGYGTGGCATCAGTAGAGGATTTCAGCCACCTCATTGCATCACTCAACACCTGAGTCGTGTCCCCCTTGGAGCTCCTGCTCCCCTCTCCACGGCGTGGCCGGGCTCTGCTGTGAGCAGGAATAACGCAAACCCTGCAGAGAGAACGCTCCTCTGCTGTTTGTTCCTCCAGGTCCTTGGCCACGGGCAGGTGGCCCTGGCCACCAGTGGTGGCTCTGCCTTTATGTGGGAGTGGGGAGAGCCTGTGCTGCATTCAGAGCGAGCTGTTTGGAACAGGCTGTGGAACAGAAGCCTCTGCGTGCGTGCGTTCGCCTCTGGATCTTTTCATCCGCTGCTTTTTGCGGGTGACTTTGTGTGTGGCCTCCCTCGGAATTTATTTCCCTGGCTTTTTGATCACGGTAATAATACCCCTGTTAAAAAAAGGAGCCTTCCCCTTTAAATTCCCCAGTGCCAAGAGATGAACTTTGAAATATGAAGGCTGGCAAAGACTTCGGGAACAACTTTGAAAGCAGCTAAGCTGCGAGCGATCTCCTCGTCCTTTAATCAGATGCTTGGCTTTGCGGCTCCAGCCATCTTCACGGATTAACTCCCATGAACTTCCTGAACTGCTTTCATGGAAAAGCACATCAAACAGATGACTCTGCTAGGAAGGAATTAATCAATTAAGCAGAAGCAGGGAGGCCGACTCTCTGCGGAGAAACTGGTCTACGGACACCTTCCCCCTCCCCGCCTCCTTCCTTCCACCTTGCTCCAAAACTTGTTTTATTTATATTAGATGGAGATTGAAATTTAGATGTAGGTTCACCACACACACACAGCTTCCCTTCCTGCCATTTTTTCCAGGATAAATACATTTTGTCTGRCCTGAGATCTGTAGGGTCCAGCAGCCTCCAGCTGTGACAATATTCCCGGTGTGCGTTTCCCAATGAGCCAGACTGAACCATCTTGCACTGCCCTGGATGATGAGCATTGTGGTGGAGGGTCTTAGGTTTTCTCTCTGCATCTCCAAGAGGAGATATTTGGGATCTGGCATCTCCAGAGCTATCCCAGAGGCCGGCTGGGTGCCCCAGTGAATCAGTTCTCCACTTCTGCGTGGTCCTGGATGAGTTGTGCGTGTTTGGATTCCACGTGCAGCTTTAGCCACCCAACAGGCATCTGGTCCAAGCTGGATTTCCAAGGGCTTTCGAGTGTCCATGGAGAGAGAGAGAGAGAGGAGTTTCCAAGGGGAAAATTAGCCTTTCCTGAAATAAGTGTAAACCAGGTAGGCTGGAGTGGTCACTGKAGGTATGAAGGAAGGAACCCAAGGGTCTTGCCAGCCATTGTTCTCCTGCATGTCATCATAAATATCTGTACCTGTTCAGGGCACCCATCAGTCTCCTAAAACTGGATTCATGGTGTTTAGCTCCTCTTTGTGTGCCAATATAGGGAAACAAGGAATGCAGGCTCAGATTTCCCTTTTTCTCCCCCAGATCAGGCTTCTTTTGACTTAAAAAGGGATCTTTTATGGCAGCGAGATTATGAAATTTTAGTGTTGCTGCAGATGGCATTTAAGGGAGGTTTCTCCCATCTGCTTGTTCTTAAGAGCATAAAATTCCTGATGTTGTAGATTTTTGGAAAGGACAAAGAATTTGACTTTTTATTTCTAAGAACAGGATGTCTGAGCTGCCATATCAGCCTTCACAGCTACATGGACAACAAGGATGGAGATGATGTGAAGAAAGCTGAGTTTATGGCCTCTGTAAAAGCAATTCTGCCTTTCTCCTGCCACTTGCAGTGATCYTCTCCCAGGACAAATCTCTCTGCAGCTTCAGGAGTACTTGGAGCCCAAGTCACAGCTTTTATTGACAGGTGAGTTGGAGTTTCTCTTGCAGAAGTGAGATAATTTCCACATTTCTTTTCAAACCCAATCCTTGTGACTGTGTCTAGGATAGACTGTGGTGTAAGGTCACTCTGTCCCCTGTCACATCCACTCCATTACATCCAGTGAGTAGGAGGCAAATTAACACTTCTGTTTCTTCTCCTGAAGGGAGGCTGATCTACAGGAGGTGGTGAGARTTTTCCCTCTAATTCCCACCCAAACCAATTCCTGGTCTATTTATCCTCATTTTTACTGATGTTAGCACTGTCATTTTTATTAAGTACCTCTTCATCCTCCCTGGTGCTTCCCCCAGGTGTAYGTAGGAAAGTGCTGTTATACATGGAAAAGGGATATTGTTTCTCAGCTTATTTCCAGCTGGGAAGGTGTTTGAAGCGTGGCTGTGCAGGGCTCAGGTGGCAGGAAGGTGGAAACGTGTCAAAGAACGAGTTAACATCAAACCAACTCACTCACACAGAGATCCCTCCTTCTTTCCAGAGGCTACTTCATTAGGTTCTGTTGGATACCTCTTTTTTTTTGGATAGCACAAGAACACCAATGGTCTAATAATTCCTGCACAGTCCTTTCCTGCTGTCACCCATCTGGCACYGTGGATGATTCATGCTTTTGGTTATAGTTTGGGATAAAACTCCAGTTTTTCGTAGAAACATCAAATCATAGATTGGGTTGGGTTGGAAGGGACCTTAAATCTCATCCAGTTCCAACCTCCTGCCATGGGCAGGGACACCTTCCACTATCCCAGGCTGCTCCAAGCCCTGTCCAGCCTGTCCTTGGACACAGCCTCTCAGAGGAACCTGCTCCAGTGTTCAACCACCTTCACAAGAAAAATGGCTTTTATTGTTTTATTGAACACATTTTCTTTATCTGTATTTATATGTCCAGTGTGTGCATGTCTCTCTTGTGCTGGGAAGCCCATCCTGGGGACAGCACTCCAAATGTTGCCACAGCAGCCTGGGCAGAGGGGAAGGATCATCCCCCTCAACAAGCTGTCAATCCTGTTCCTTAAAAAAAGTCCTTCTGCTCCCAAAAACCYGAGAACTGACAGCAAATCTGTGCTGTCTGTGCGAGGGCTGCAGCTCACAGCTGAGCACTTTCAGTGCCCAGCACGCTCAGTCCTCAGCTGAGATATTTCTGGAACAGGGAATTCCAATAAAGTGAGGGGATCTGCAGCGTTTTTAAAGTTTATCAAGATCACTTTTGGAGCATTAAGCACTGATGAAATGGCTTGGGAAGAAATAAAAAGGGAGAGGAAAAAGGCGTTTTTATTTTTGGACTGAGAGTTAAGACCTTTCAGATTTCACAGTTTCCTGACTTTAATGAGCAGGGTATCTTGATCCAATCTTTTCCACTGCATTTTTGTCCCCCAGTCACAGGATTTTTATTTTAAAGGACACAAACCTGCAAACATTTTACCCAGCTCTGCTTGAGCCTTCTGGTRAATGATAGCCCAGTTTTGGAAGGGATTGCAATGAATAAATGGCAAAAAGACTGGGCCTGTGCTTTGTATTTGCATGTTCATTTAGATGAAAAAGAGAAAGTGGCTGATCACAGGGAGGCAGCTCTGCAGGTTCAGTGCCCCTTCATTTCCTGACCCTCAAAYTCTTGTTAACAGGACACACTCTGTCTGTAGGAAAAAGAAACCCTCTTATTTTTAGCTTAATTACAGTATTAACACTTGGATCAAAATATAGTAGTTATTATTAGTCTAGTTATGCTAACATTCACGGCCCCGAGCAGCACAGAAAAGCAGCATTAATAATAAAGGCAGAACCATCYTGTGAAATACCTGTCAGTGCAGCCTTCACCACCCTGTTTCCAGGTTTTCCTGGTGCTGTAGGGATGTGCTGCTGCCTCATATTGACCCCACCCTTGACAGCAAAACACCCCTGCCATGAAGTGTCTGTGCTGCACCAATCGTAGTGCTAAAACTGAACCTAGAAGTGTCTCAAAAAGCAGTGTTTTCCTGGAAAATCCTCTCCCCTTTGGAGCAGTTCTGCATTCTCATCATTCCATGCTCCACACTGTGTTGGAGGGAAGCTCAGCTTTCCCATCAGAGGGACTGAAGAAAGCAGAAAACAAGAGGAAGGTGGATGAAGCTTTCCATGAGACAACCAGCTGGGCTTTCTCGTGGCTGGAATGCCCTGGGTGGGATCCAGTTGCCCACACAGCCACCAAGTGCCAGCTGAGATGCCCCAGGGTGTCCTACCTGGCTCCACTTCCAGCTGCTCCTGTGCCACGTCTGCCATCCTCAGACACCTTGGGGCATCTCAGGTGGATTCCAATTCACTTTGGAAAAGTGCTTCACCTCTCCCCTGACCCCCAGGCCACGTGGGCTGTCTGACATCCACTGTTTTTTCTAAAAATAGGCAGGAAACAGAGGAGGTGTCTGGGGCTGCTGTCTCCAAACTGCTCCAAAGTCAGACATTGGAAAAAGAAAGAATATTTCTTGGTAACTGCTGGGCTCAGGGACCTGTTTGCCTGGATTTTGTGAGAACACAATTGAAAGCCAGGCTGTTTTTCACTTTGTTCTGTGTTTGGGTTCATCCCCTCAGCCATGACTTCCCACAGCCCTTTTTAATGATGAGCACGGGGCCTGTTTTCAAAGAACAGCTTTTCCTGTGGTTTTGGTCCTGATCCTGATGAGAGAAGGCTGGGAGTGGTACAAAACAAACACATTGGGTTTTGCCACGTGGTAACAGCCTCCTCCTGGTCTCTTCCCTAGTTTAACAATTTCTCAAGCCTCTTTTCACTCTCAGAGGTGCTGTAGAAGAGCAGGGTGGAGGATCAGCACCTCTTCCCTGCTCTAGAGCCCGGAGGATGCCCTGTGGAGCTCCATAACCATTGGGATGTCTCACYAGGACGTGGAGATGAGGGCTGCTACCAAAGCTCAACCTGCAGATATTTATCAGTGGGCATTTTACCTCTTCRTGGTATCCTCCAGCACTCATTCCTGAGCTGGTGGGTGCTATAATGCTTCCCAYCCCTTTCCTGATCTAGGGCATTGGTACCTCTTTTCCTTGGGAAGAGAAAGAACCTGGAGTGCAAAAAATTCGGAGCAAACTGGTGCTGAGGGATGGGGCTTGTGTGACCTCAGCTCCCTCTCTGACCCGAGGAGATGTGAAGTGGCTGCAGCTTGGTGAGGCATCGTTTTAGGGACAAAAAGCAGCATTTCTAACACCTTTTTTTTTTTTTTGTCTCATTTGAAACTTAGAGAAAACTCGTCTGGTTTTCACCTCCAGGGTATTGCTTGTGGTCTGGTCTCATGTACCACTCCCTGCCTTATCTTCCTGCTGATTCAGAGGCCTCTTCCACACTTAGACCACTTTCCTGCCTCTTTACATCCTACATTTCACCTTAACAGTGGTGCAGTCTCCAAGGCAGATTTGCTGTGAATGGATTAGGGACTGATGGAGTTTATTCCATGATTGATGAACACCTCTCTACCCTCCACTATCAGAGTGTTTGTGACCCACTGACATCTCTGGAGAAAGGACTGGTGGATTTGGTTAATTTTTCCTTTCTCCTTTGCTCGTTCCTTATTCCGACAAGAAAAAGAAGGGAACAGCAGAGGGGTTGCTCGATTCCTCGTCTGACAGCACCCCTGGAAGGTCAAAGGAACATCAAGTTGTGATGAGACTGGCACATTTTTAATTCTCTCTCATTACAGCCTCTGTTAAACTACATTACAATAATTGCTTTAGTTCTGCTATGGTATTTTCAGGTCTCTTAATGTAGCTGTCAGCTCAGTGTGCCGGGAACTAACACCAGCAAAAAATAACAGAACTTAGGAAAAAAGGGGAAAGGAGAAGAAACACGCAAATGAAAGCCTGGTAGACTGCAGAGAGGGGCCAGGACAGGGCCAGATTTGGAATGAGAGATGTGAAATCCAGGCTTGCCAGGGGTGTTGCTCAGATCCTGCTGCTGAGGGACCTCTATGAGCTGGAGGCCAGGTTTGGATTCTCATATCTCACACCAGAAGTTTGCACAAACCCATCTCTGGTCATAGAAATGGTGAAGTTTTGCACTCTGGGAGGTCTGGCATGATGGGAACAGGATGCTGAAGATGCATTTTTTATGTGGTATTTGCCTGTGATGTCCTGAAGCACCCTCCATACGGGGCACTCAGTCTGACATTCCCCTCCTTGGCAAACCAGTCTGGGACTAACTCAGCTCTGTGGGTTCATTGCAGGATGGACATTCACTCACAGCACATGGACCATGGGAGGGGAGGATCCATCATCCGCACTGAGGTGCTCACTCAGCTCAGGAGCCCTTGCAGGAGTTGTGCTCTCTGTGATTTCTGCCTTGTCATAGAACTATAGAATTGTGTGAGTTGAAAGGGATGCACAARGAYCATTGAGTGCAACTCATGGCTCTGCACAACACCCAGAAAATCCCACCCTGTGCCTGGGAGCGTTGTCCAAGCACTTCTGGAGCTCTGGCAGCCTTGGGGCTGTGCCAATTCCCTGGSGAGCCTGTTCAGTGCCCACCACCCTCTGGGGGRAGAACCTTTTCCTGATATCCAGCCTGACCCTGCCCTGGCACAGCTCCATGCCATGGTCCTTTTTGCAGCCCCTCTTGGCTTATCTGTTGCCATTCTCAGACAAKTGAACCAGCTCTGGCTGAGCTCCCCAGGCTTGCACAGCCTTGGCCATCCCACAGCCAGCTTTGCATCCCAACTCCTCATGTTCCTCCACATTTACAGCATCCTCTGTGCCCCAGCCCCACAGATCAACAGCTCCTYTTGCAAACCCTCCCTCCCACCACAAGGGAAACCTCCCCACCCTCAAAAATGCTGCCCTAACCTCTGCCTGCTTCAGGAACCCATAAACACTCATAAGCAAACCCTTTAAAGAGCAGACACTCCTTCCCTCCTTTACATCCCCCTTTGTTCCCAAGTGTGCTTCCCTCCCCACATGTGCTGTGCGCTCCAAAACAATCCCACCACAGAAAAATTCCCCTTCCTCAACCCCACAGCCTTCCACACACACACTCACACTTTCTCCATTCCCACAGCCACCCCACATTCATTAATGCCTCCATAGGAATTTTCAGCTGTGGGAAGAGTTGTTCATAATTAGTTAACAAGAAAGAAAAATAAAGTCTCCTAAGCTGTCAGCAATCCTCCAGGAAACCAGCAGCAGATCTGAGCACCATTTGGTCTAATTAGTCTTGATATTTCACACAACATATTTCTCAATTTTTGGTGGAGAAGAGGATAAAAAAAAAAATCCCTCCGAGCAGAACAACAGGAGTATTTTTGTAGAGGGATTCAGTGGCAGAGCCAAAGGGAACTCTTAATAAACAAATGTGCATTTATATTCCTTTACTGCATCTTTCTCAACARTTGCTTCGTCTTCTGCTTCTATGGGCAAGTGCAGGCCTGGGGTGGGGCCAGTCTGCAGCTGACGTGGATCAAAATAGGATTAATATCCTTAATTTTCTCTCCTGTGGTGAGGTTGAAGGCCTTTGGCAGTGCAGGAGGGTGGGGCTGTTGGTGGAAGGATGCTGAGATCTGCATCCTCAACCCCTTCAAGGACATCCAGAGCCTGCAGCAAGAGTTGGGCTGTGCTGTCCCATCCCTGGAAGTGTCCAAGGCCRGGTTGGATGAGGCTTGGAGCAACCTGGTCTAGCGTGGAAGATGTCCCTGCCCATTGGTTTGGAACAAGATGATTTTTAAGTCCTTTCCATCTCAAGCCTTTCTAAAATCCCATGATTCTGTGTATCTGAACAAAACTGTGAAATCTGCCTCCGCAGACAGGTGCTTTCCAATCCACACGTGGTTCCTCACATTCTTGCAGGAATTCATGGTGGAAAACCGGTTTTTTGTGGGTGTCCCCCTCAAATTGATCRTGATGGTGGTGCTGTCCCATGGCGTGGGGAAAATCACCAGGTTGTGTGTGAGGTGTGCCGGGGAAGATTGTCCACGTCCCCTCCGCAGCCAGGAGGAAGCAGAGGGGTGCTGGCACCACGTGAGGCATCCCAGAGGGAGGCAGGAGCCAATCTGAGCAGTGCTTAGGGAAGGAGTCTGGACAATTACCCAGGGATACAACAGAGGATGTGTCTCTGAGCGTGTCACCCTCAGTGATGTTCATCAGCAGAGACAGGCGGCGTGGGCCGAGAGACTTCGCGTGATTCATCTCTGGCAGAGGTGACATCCCCTCCTCATGGATGCACAGCTTTGACTGCACCGATGATCCCGACTCCGTCTCTCTCCTGGAGGGAGCCAGGACACTCAGCTCAGGTGCAGACTCGTGGGTTAAAAATGCTCCAGAGGGGAGGGGAGTTTAGCTGTGCAGACRGAGATGTTCGGTGGCATTTGTAGTTAAGGATGGATTTACAAACAGGCCCACGTGTGAGTTCGTGAAGATCTCATCAGCAGTGTCGATGATCAACCCAGAGCTCAAAAATCCTCTGCTTTAGGGTGAGATAAAGCAGTTTTTAGTGGCTTTAGGTTTCTGTTGTGTTTGGCAGGAGAATGGGCACCCAAATCCCATGGAGACCCCTTCGTCACAGGCTCCAAAGCTCAGGGGTTTGCATCTTGGTCTGCTCTTAAAGTTGAGTGAGACGAAGCCCAGCCRTAGGAAATGCTAAATTTTGGATGGAAAGAGTCATCTGAGATGATCCCAGGAGTCCCTCTGCACAAGGCAGAGCACAGTGGAAGGTTAGAGCCCAGGGAACTGCAGATCCCAGGTTGTACAAACCTTGGTCACGGGAATGTGATGAATGGCATGGGAAATTAATTCACAGGGGTATGTGGGCATCCCATGTGTCCTGCTGATGARCATCCTGGCACCTTGTACATCCTTGGATAAATGGCAGTTCTGATGAACTCTCAGCTAACAAAATAAATAAATGTCCCCTGTCCCCACTCCAAAACCCCTCTGCAGGAAGTCCAACAGCTCTTATTCTGGGGACTTCAAAAGTATTTCTATTACACTCCCAAAATATTTTTAATTGATTTTTCAGTGATTTTTTTTTTCATGTGTTCAGAAAAAAAATCAAACTGTGCCATTATTTGATCCCTTGGCAGCTCCAGGAAAACTGTGGCGTGGTTTAYGCAGAACTTTGTCAACCTTGGGAGAAAATCCTTCCTGGGAACGGCTGTAAATTTTCCCTTTCAAGTGTCAGGACTGAAAGAAGCAGTAGGCCTGGCACTGAGTAAAGGACAGACATAAGTGCTGAAAAATAAAGCTTTTCCACCCTAGAGGCATGGCAGGGCACAGAGGACTTTGGAAACAGAAGTAACACGAATTTCTTTGTCCAGACAGAGCAGCTGAGGCCCAGAGACGAGAGGCCAGGAGGTGAATTCCCAGCACTGAGGAGCAATGTTGAGGTGTTGTCCCATATCCTGGGACATCTCTTGTGTCCAGAATTTAGCATGGGAAGTTGTGGAAGCAGTCTGGCCCCCAGCCTGTGAATATTCATTTTCCAAAGTGTTTTCAATCCGATTTTTGAGCTTATTTCAATAGTCAGGAGTAAAGGTGATCACTTAAAGGTATTTTCAAGGTGTTTAGTTTTAAAAATCTCAGCCTTAAGCGCTTAAGACTTATTACAACCTCAGGAATCCACTCTCCTGGTAGAATAATAATCATTAGTTCAAGAAGCAGRGTCACGGAGCAGGAGATGGGGACAAATTTACAGATTTCCCCATTCAGCCATAAATAAAAGAGGGCAAAAGCTGACTTTTATTGAGGGCCTTTGCCATGGTCCTGGGGAGGGAGCAGAGGGTTTTGTGGCAGCAGACAGAGACATCAGCAGGGGAAGATGTTTAACATCTGGGTTGGAACCTGTCTGCAAGTTTGACAGCGTTTTTTACCAAATGGGAGCAAACCTCTCCCAGAGCAATCGAGCCTGGGTGTGTCCAGTGCTAAATCCTGGAGGGAAAAAAGGAAAAGGAGGTGGGTGAGATGTAAAACTGGCCTGCTCTCTCCATCAGTGATCCCGCAGGGAATTCTGCGGTCGTTGAGAGGTTAATGTGGGTCCTGACTGTCCACCTGGCTCAGCTTCCCTGCTCCTCTGCGGTGGGTGTGGAAATCTTTTCCATTTGCTGTCTCCAGGGAGYGGTGATGGGGCTCAGCAGGGAACAGCTCTGTTCAGCTGTTGCTTTGTGGATGTAAAACGTTGCCTAAAATACACAGAATAAACCAAATTCCTGCTCGCTGCAAACACTTTGTGAACCCCAATGTTTGGTGACTGCGAGGAAACTTCTCAAGTTCCAGTGRGGAAGAGCCAGAGGCTGTAAGAGGAGAGGTGGAACAAGAAAAAAATGCACATTTCTTACCCCTGGCTGGAGGTACCACCCAGAAATCCATCACCACGGTGCTACTCCCTCCATCCTCTGCCACGAAAGCCAAAGGAAGTCCCTAAACTTCACCTGGTGTTGGTGTCCAATAGCACAGRTGGTAAATGACACCCAGGAGGGGTTTTTGGGACGCTCTAGGGGTGGGATGCAGCATCACCCACCACCTCTGCCCTGGCACTGGGACTTCTTCCTTTCCTTCCTCTTCTCCCTCTTCCTCTTCTTTTCTCCTTTTCTTTTTCTTCTTCTCCTTTTCTTCTTCTTCTTCCTATTATCATCACTGTTATTATTGTCATTTAGTTGTGATTTTTTTTAAATTACTTTACTCATTAAGAGCAGCTGTCCTTGTTAATATTTGCAGAGAGATGTTCACAAACAGGAACAATCAGAAGAAGAGAAGATAAGAGAAARCGATGGTGGAGAATGGAGAAGGAGTGGGAGGAAAAAAAATCCAGCTATTCCCAAGGGAGAATATGAAAAAGGAATACTTAATATGGCTTTTGTAGTCAGTCTTACTTTGCTTTCCAAGAATGGCTGGAAAAAGGAAACATTCTCTTTTTTTTTTTATAAATTTAAACACACAAGGGCTGTGGGTGTCTGGACAGAGACCTCCACATGGGAAAGAGCAATTCTGGTGCCAGATTCATGGCAAAGGGAAAGAGTGAAAGGGAGGAGCTTTCATGGATGAAATTCCATGTTGTTTTCTGGTCATCAGGGCCAAATTTCCCTTTGCTCCTTCAGCTTCCTCATCCTCAAGGACTCCCTCCACGACAGGAGGGGTGCAGGATCCCTGCTACCCACCCAAAATCAGTGCTCACCCCACTGAGGYGATCGCTCATCTATTCCCACCCTTCACCGGAGCAGCGTTGAGAATTCCAACCTCAGAACCCAACCTGCCTCTCCTCCAGACCTGCATCCTGGTGCCTGTTTATCCACAGGAACTCCAGCAGCAGCTGCTGCGGCATCACCCACGTGCAAAGCCAAGGATTTTGTGGGGGAATAGGGAAGAGGAATGCATCCCACATGGCGTGGGATGAGTTACCGGCACGCGAGGAGGAAACGCCGTGGGAACAGCCTGCGGCCCCAGGGAGCCTGGAWGGGCTTTTGCACATTTCTGCCGTACATGCAGCAGCTGTGACTCAATTGGTACGAGSAGGCAGCTCTCCAGTCGAGGCATTTCCTTCTGCACACATCCAGGACTGTAAAAAACCAAAAACAATGCACTAGGAGAAAGTTTCTCTCCCTTCGTCCTTTCTTCCTTTCTTCCTTCTTGCTTACTTGCCTTAATTTCTT
>JACAXG010000125.1:1943277-1973730 GCA_018881555.1 Amblyornis subalaris | reverse complement strand
AATGTTGCATTTCATCTCTTTCAATCACCAATCCCCACTTTTCCCCGTCCCCCTGCCGTGTCCCGTGGAGCTCACCCTGCCAGAGGATGTGTGGACACTCAAGGTGCTCCCCCAAGGATTTATTCACTGCCAGAGCTCTGTGCCTCCAGCASAGCTTCCCACATCCCTGCCACCTCCTCCCCGTGCAGGGGGGAGCAGGACCCAGTGCTCTGCGTGTCCCTGTCCCCAGCAGATTGATGGAATGAAGGACAGGGAGGGTCCCAGCAMGTGAACCGTGACAGGATCCCACCAGCATGGCGATGATCTCTGCCTCAATCTCTGCCCCTGCCGAGGTGCAGGATGAATGGGAGCACTGGGGATAAAAGGGACCCYGTTCATTAAGCACAGGGCTGGGAGAAGATGGACTCGTGTCCCTGGGATTTTTCCCTGTGATGATGCTGTAGTACTGAGAATTCTGGATATAATTTTGGGCTTTCCACACTTAATTGTTTAGTCTAGCACAGCCTGGCTTTGTTTTGCAGCTCCCTTTGACATAATCTTAGAAAATACATCTGAATTTCCTCCGTAGACGAGTATTACACATTTCCTTTCCCTGTGCCATCTGAGATGCTCCAGGCTAGCAGATGTGACACAGACTGAGACTCCCAAACCCTTTGGGATTTGTGCTGGGGCCAGGTAGGGAGCGGGATGTCTAAAATGACACCTATTTGCAGACAACCCAAGGGCCTGGCTTCTCCCAGGCTCAGCAGCAGCCAAGGAAATCCTTCCTCGTGCTGGAAACATTCCCACCACTTCACTTGCACAATATTGCTTCGAATTTCACAGTTCCTGGCAGGAGGGAGATTTGAAGTCACCCCCAAAAGTCATGACAGGTTTGTTCACTGAAAGAGTGCCACCACCATGGGTTTGTCCAAGACTTTCTGGCAGCGGGCAAATGAAAGTGTCAGGGAGCAAGAAGTTATTTTAAATATCTGAGGTTCTTCTTGACATGAAAATCGATGTTGTTAATATGGGATGAAGTCACAACGCTTGTGCAGGATCCTCATGTCTGTGGCATTGCCTGCACCTTGTCATGGCATTTTTAGACTCAACCAAAATTTATGCAAAAAAAAAACCAACCTAATCAGTCTGTGCTGTCACTTTGCAGAAAAGTAGAGAGAAAGGAGGAAAAAGTTTAACATTTGGGGATTTGTTTTGGTCAAATTATGCATGTTTGACTTTCTCTGGGAAATATGCTATTTATTATCTCCATCCCAGCTGTTGGCTGTCTGGAAACCTGAGAGGGAATTTGGATGTCTGGCACCTGGGGAGCAGGTGGATTTTGGAAAGGACATTGATTTGACTGAGGTGCTCCCGAGATCCGGCCCAGTCTCCCAGGAGCAGCTGATCACACGCTCCAAGACTGAATTTTCACAGGAGATGGAAGCAGGAGAGGGATGGAAGAATGAGGAATTGCGAGAGAGATAAGAGGAGGAGGAGGGTAAAAAAATAATCCCCAAAGACRTTTCCAAAATGAACATCTGTTAAGGGGGAGTGTGGAAAATAAAATAATAATAATAACAACAACAATAGCAGCATAAACAACTCAACTCYCCTACCCGCCCCTGGATCCCTCCTTTTCTCCCTCGTCCTTCTTTTCAGGAATAACTTGGCTGATGATTTGCTCCCTGCCACATCCCAAACCCTCTGCAAGGAACGGAAAGATTCCTGGTGGCTCCGAGGTTTGCAGAGCACAGCCGAGGTGTCAGGATCAAGAGGGAAGTTAAAAGAGAGAAACAATTTGTTCAGCAGAGCATCAAAAGCAAATATTCCTTTGCCACTGCCATTGATTCCACGCCTCCCCCAGAAGTTACTCAGCGTTATTTAAATCACTTTATCCCGTTAATCCACGAAAGGCAGGTGAGATTAGGATGGGTTAGCCCGGAATTGCAAATATATTATTGGGATGCTTTCTGTGAAGACAAATAGGCCTTAAAGCGCCTTAATGCCCCATGCCAGAGCTCTGTGCTTAATTAAGCAGCTACAGGGGCCATTTACAAACGTGATTTCTGCATTGATTACCTATAACTCTCTCTGCAGCCCCTATTAAMAGCCTCCCGTGGAGAGGATTGTTTCCCATAAGTGGCTCATCCTGGAAGATGGGGGTGGCTGCCTCTGCCAGGCGTCTTATTCCAAACGATCAACCTGCAAATATTGACTGATCAGCAACAAATGTTGGTAGGGGCAGAGGAGGAGGGATAAATCTCCTCGRGGGCTCGTGGGGGGAGGACAAGAGTGATGAATCTGCAGATTTAACGGCTCTTGCATTACCATTAAGGAAGGGTAGAACGTGTAAATGTGTGGGTTTTAGGCCAGATCCCAAAGCTTGTCCTGTSTGTTTGTGTGGAAGGCTGGATGAACACCTTGCCCAAAGCAAGAGGGAGACATTTGGGTGCCCCTGTTGAARTGATCACTCATTAAAGTGTCCAGAGGAACAGAGGGAGGACGGGCTGGTTGTAAAACACTTCCCAGGAGGATCTCGGAACAATAAGCAACATTTTCTGGTGTAACTTCCCATTGATTTCCGTGGGGCTGTTCTGCCGTAAATCACCTGTTTTCAGCCCGTAAATAACCGAGTTTTACAGCCTCCCTGCAAGGAGGGACAGCCAGGAATAGAGCTGGATCTTTGTCTTCCCATCAGGAGCCGCTGGCTGCCTTATGTGCATTTTGAAAAACAAGATTTAGACAAAACCATGGAAAAGCACGAGAGAATCCCACCAAATGGAGAGTCCGGCAGGGAGGGCACACAGACACCTGGCCAAAGGACACTCCCAGGGATGAGGCATCCACAGCTTCTCTTGGCAGGAGACAGGGATGGCCAGCACCTCTTGCAATTAAAATAACACGAACCAGCACAGAGAAAAGCCTCCAGATTTCCAAARGCAGGGKTTTTYTGGGGGAAAAAGGGGCATTTTCTGCTGTGGAAGGAGCAGCCTGGTGCCCACTCGGGTCAATACAGCAAAGGCATCATCCCTCAGCTGAAGGATGGAGCCAGCCCGATCTTTTGGATTCTTCCCAAGAGGACCACGGGGATGGAATCTGTCTCTTCCCGACTCCACGTGTGCCCTGGGAAGGAGGGAAAAAAGCAGCACACACAGGCACACAGAGGAAGAAAAAAAGGGTAAAAAAAAAAAAAAAAGGAAGAAATAAAGAAAAAATATGTCAATAATTGAAGAGACAAAGCTCCTGCCACGGAACCCAATCTCTCCCAGGYGCCTGCAGCAGAGTTTGGACACCTTGATTAATCATAACTGGCTGCACATTATTTCCCTATAAGCAAACTACAATGTTCCTCATACAAACAACTTTGTCTTGACAGCTGCAAAATGCCAGGATTTAATGTGGGATGAAGGGAGTTTTGCCATATGGTGCCACTCCAGGCCTGAGACGTTCTCATCCACAGCATCCTGCCTTCCGGAAACAGCCATTACAGGGAATGCCTCTCTTCCCTTTTAATTGCGTTTGTTGTCTCCAGTTCAGGTTGCCTCCTCTTTTTCCTGGCAGCATGGAATAAATCAGCCTCTCAGGGGGAGTTTGGGCTGTGTTGTTTTATTTTCTCAGGTTCTGTTCTTGAGAGAGGGGTTGAAAAGGCACTGAGGGTCCTCGTAGGGTTTGGGGTCACACACCCATCCTGATCTCCCAGCCCACCATCCCACAGGTCAGGGAAGGCTTCCTGATGATATCTCCATGAACTGGAATTGCCAGATGGCTCGTGCAGTGGAGACTTTTCATCTCCTACTTGCTGATCCCCTTCTCTTTGATAAAATGACCTGGCACGGCAATATGAACTTCAGCTTTTTCCTGCTTCCTGTCTGAAATTAGAGRATGTGATCAAGTTCTCCACTCCTGGCTGGGTTTTTCCTAGGGAAGATGTGAGGACAGGGTGGTCAGAATGCAATTCCTGGGTGAAAGAAGAAAGCCTTGGGCTCAGGAGAGGAGAAATSGATTGGTTTATGATGTCCCCACCTCATTCTCTCTCTGCAGACCTATCCCTGTTAGTGAAATGTGTGGAAAATGCATCAGTGCTGCTGSATCTTGGCAGGAATCAGGGGCTATGGGGCAGGAATCAGGGGACATGGGCACCCTCTGGTGTGATGGGGAACAACAAGTGAGGGAAATGCTCTGTATCCTTCATTTTCCTGCACCAGGGAAGGCAAGTCTGGAATTTTACATCAACTYTGATTGGAGCAGCACCCAGGGAACACACAACTATTCTAAAGTTACCCAGATTAAGTGGAAATCAGCCAGGTCACCACCTTCCTGTGCAAGATCTCAGGTGTGCCTCTGACAGGGAATCATTTAGGTTGGAAAAGACCTCCAAGATCATCAATTCCAACTGTTAACCCAGCGCTGCCAAGGCCACCACCAAACCATGTCCTAAACACTCCTGCCTGTCCACCTGTGTTTTGGGCAGGTTTAAGGTGACCATCCTTTCTGGCTAAGGAAGGGAAATTTTTGTACTTTCGCATTTTCTTTTTGTTTGTTTGAACCTGTGATTGTCATTTGCAGCTGCTGGAAAAGAAGGAAGTTTTGGCAACCAAGCTATCGCAGCCCCTCTGGGCTCTCCGGAGGCTTGGATGCAGTTTCCAGCTCTGTTGCACAATTCCTGTGTGACCCAGCTCATGCAATTTTTATGAGTTTCATTCTTTTTCCCCCTTACAAGAGAGGAAAATAAACAAAGTACCTTGTTTTCCTCCCTGTTCCTTTGCTTTTCCTGCTGGTTCCTACCAACTGCTCTGGCAACAGCACCGTTCCATCCCTATGGGGTGGATAAACCCCTAAATACAAATCCCTTTCTCTGACAGTGGTGTCCACTTTTCWGTCCCTTTTCATGCCACAAAGGCAGGATTCTCCATGGATATTGGAGGCAAGGTAGGAAAGCCACAGGGTTAAACTGCAGCAGAAAGATTAAACTTGATGTTAGGAAAGAGTGAAAAGCAAGGAAAAATGGAGAAGATTGTTCTGATCCTTGGTCATTGCTTTGTCAGGGAGCAAAACCATTGTCCAGCTTCTCCCCAGATCTCTGGTGCTCAAGGGGCCTTTCCCTCTTCCAGCACCCTGATGCTCTTGTCCTTGTCTTTCCCCATGGGCTAAATCTGCCCTGTAGCAATCAAATCCCAAACTTTGCTCTCCCACTCCCAGTCTCCATGGAAAGACTCCTTATTTCTCCCAGGAAGGTGCCTGGGGCAGACTGGTACGTGATGCATTCTGTTCATCAGATCTGTGCCGTGACTCAAGTGATGGAAAGGCACGTGGTAACTCTTTGGGCTAAATAATTCACCTTAAAGCACTTCTCTGTTGACCCTTTTACCCCATAAATCCATAACTCAGCATGGRAAGGGGAAAGAAGGGTTAATTGCCCATTTGCCCGAGTGGAATCATGATGGGATTCATCTTCCCCARTTTCAGATGTCCAAGGACAGTACCCACAACTCAGATTCATGCCTTTTATGTAAGCAGTCACTGCACAGCTCGTATGAGGAACACAACATGAACAGGAAGAGCTGGAAGATCACTGGAACAGTTTTCCTGGCTAAGAGGCAGGGACACACCTGGTGATCCTCCTGCCTCTGGATGTGGTGCAGTGGCTTTGTCTGTGTCCAGGGTGGGAGCTGCTGGGGTGGGAGCAGGGTTAAGYTGTGGCTGCTCATGGTGGATTATCTAATCATAAAATCATGGAATGGTTTGGGTTGGAAGGGACCTTAAAACCCATCTTGTTCCACCCCCTGCCATGGGCAGGGACACYTTCCACTATCCCAGGTTGCTCCAAGTCCCCTCCAACCTGGCCTTGGACGCTTCCAGGGATCCAGGGGCAGCCACAGCTTCTCTGGGCAACCTGTGCCAGAGCCTCACCACCCTCCCAGCCAGGAATTCATTCCCAATATCCCATCTAAAACACTGGGGCTGCCACCTAGCTCTCCCAAATAGGTTGTGGATAATTGTCCAGGACTCTTCTCAGCAGTTTTCCTGCTCTTTCCTCTCTTCCTGGCAGTAGATAAAGTTGTTATCTTCAGCCTAACACGTTTGCGCACAAATGGGGGTCCATGTTATGAGCAGCAAATCATGTCTGAGGGTAAATATCCACCCACCCTGTCACTGCTGTCCCTGGGGCACCCCAAACCCACAGCTGCCAGCTCTGGAAAAGGGGCTGTGTTGGGGCACACCCTGGGAAAAACGCTGCCTGGGACCTACATGGCAATTCTGGTTCAACAGCATCAAACAGTGTCCAATAAAGTTCACCCTCTTCACTCCACCTCTTYTCAAGGAATATATTTCACTGTTACTGAGAATGTTAGCACACAACCTGTTCAACCTTAATTAAAATTGAAAAAAATAATTCTGCTTTCGGATCTATAAACTGTGCATGTAGAATCCATAGAAGCGATAAATTATACAAAATRTTTTGTGTCTCTGTATGTATATTTAATGGAGTCATTATTATCCCCCGATTACATCACAAATCTTTTAAAATCTCGTGAAACAGGTAAACTATTTATACTTTTTACGCATAAAATCACAGTAATTGAGCACCGGCTCAGCCCTGCACGCACGCCCTCGGATTTGCTCTCATTTGCATATTGCTGAATTCACACAGTAAGTTTTGCTAATTAATTTTTATCTGGAAGCCTCTAAAGCAATCCCGTATTTTCCCTCCTCCAAGGATGACTTGTGTGGTTGTCTCTTCCCAGGGAATGATTTAGTAACAGAGGGACTTTTCCTGGGGACGTTAATGGGGCTCATAAATTCAAACCTAAGGATCTTCCTTATGGCTTGGTTGGTTTCAACAGCACTAAAGGTGTTCTCTGGCCTTGCCTTGGTGTCTCCCTGAGCTTCCTGTGAAGAACAGGAACYCATCCGATTTCAGAATCACCACTACAAAGTCTGAATTTTTGTTTGAGCATTTAGTAAAGCATTCAAAGTAATATCAGAATTATTAGAAGTARTATCAGCCCAGCCAGGGAAACCTCCAGGTTCTTCAATTCTTCGTATTGCATCAGCAAACTCTTCATGTCASCACAGACCCTCAAGGTTGTGTGTTAACTTTTAGAGGTCAGCRTTGTGATCCCTTGGCATTCAGCTTCCAAATCACCCTAAAATGCCCAGGAAAAATTGCTTTAGCCACCGGAAGAGTTCCCGTTATTCTCTTCCTAACCAGCTGTAATACAGTTATGCAAGCRCCTTACACTTTGATGTGAGTTTCTAATGGTAATTTCCTCCTTAAAACTTAGACTGATTTAGATAGGAAGGGACCTTTAAGATTGAGTCCAGAATCAGCTTTAGCCAAATCAGCTGAAATCCTTGTAAATCAGAGGAGTGCAGCTTTTGGAGGAGCTTTCTCCTCCCTTCATGATTGCAGCTAATTACCATAATGCTCTTTCTGCCTTCCAAAACGTTCATTTTATCCACCCCCCTGAATTTTGCAGCACTGCACCGAAGATTAATCACTAAAAGCAGCATTTCTCTGTAAAACTGAATAATCCAGTGTCATTAGAATTTCCCAACACGACTGGCAACAATCAGAGTGAACTGGTGAGTCCTGAGCTGGGTCCACCCTGGGGCTGAATTCAGAGTGGTTTACATGGGATTAACTGGAGTCAAACCCTATGGCCAAAGCCTCAGCTGGGCTGAACTCTCCTCTGACAGGCACTGGAGTGAAATCAGCACCTGCTTAATCCTGGCTCAGCATTTGGGAGAAGTGAMTCATTCCCTGGAAATGTCAGGATCTCTCTAAAGGCTACAAAGGGGGTCTTASACAAGAGACTCCCATGTGAGCACCTATTGCACAGAGGGCTCCATTCAGTCAAATGAATCCCACCCAGGACCCACCCAAAGGGTCKTTTGTCCTCATTTTTCTCTCTCTCAAATCACGAGAGGACCTCCCAGTCTTGCAAGGTKTTGTCTGAAGATGATGGGACATCGCGGGAGACAATTCCTGAGTATCACAGGAATGCCATGGTGGTGATAGATGTGCAACCTCCAGGCTGTCAGAGCTGCACTGAACGACTCAGGGTAAAAAGGGAAGCCAAAAGCTGACCTGTCCCAGTCCCTGATCCAAGGAAATCTGCTTGGTGCTGTCTCTGCCGTGCTGAGCTCCATCGGGTTGTGAAACATCAGCGTTTTTGTTCAAACCGACCTCTGTGCTTGTCAAGCAGCATGAGACAGGCACCCTGATGCCTCCTCCTCCTTCCCATGCTCCAAACTTTGTTCTTTTCCGTGCTTTCTGACAGGCATTTCTCCTTGGGCGATCCCTGGTGGGGATTTGGGATTGGAGCTTTTTTAACCGCGGAGCACGGCGGCGAGTGACCCATTTCTGGCTGCGRGGAAACTGTGGAGAGATGAAGCCAGAATTAAATCTGGGCCGGGAACTGGGAAGCGAAGGTTGTTTCTTTAGATGTCAGCAAGGAGAATGAATCAGTCACAATTACTTAAGGAACCTCAGGGAGCAGTTCGAGCACATGTGATGCATGAAGGCAGATCTAATTGGGGCGATTTTTTGGGGAAGAGGTTCATCAAATGGGCCTGTCTCCATGGAAACCGAACATGTAGGAGTGCACTTGGTCTGGCTGATCAGAGTCCTCAGCTTGGGGCTGTCCATCTCCTAAACAAAGCCTAATTCCTTGTTTCCCGTCTTTTTTCATAGGGAGTCTGACCCTCTTCTCCCAGCGTTACACATGAATGAATTCTTCCCCCCAAAATCCAAAAATCTGTGCTTTCCCAAACAGATCCAGCCTGCTGGGAGAACAGGAGGGGCAGCCCTGGTCAATCAACCCCTTGGTCTCCAAAATAAACCTTATCTCACATGTTTATTGTGCTCTAAATCTGCCCCAGATGTGGCACATTTCCTAAAATTCATGGGGCCAGCACATGCAGGGCGTGAATCAAGCACAGCAATCGTGACCTCACGCTGAATCTCAGGGCTCTGTGCATGTTTTTCATTAGTTAATTGAATTATATCCCCACGTGGATCAGTCTCTATCAATCACCAGGCCCAAGCACACTCAGCCAGAACCCTCTGCTCCTTCCCAATGAATGGAAGTGGATCAATAGGGAAAGCCAAAGGCTGCCTTTGCTGGCACAGGTATTGTTTCCAAGTTCCTTGACGTGGGCTGGCAAATACAGGAAACCATGGGAATATAAATGATGGTAAAAATAGCCCTATTGCAGCTCCTAAAAACAAAACTCTCCAAAGTTTTTTGTTCTGGAGGTGCATTGTAGCATTATTATTGTAGCTCTTTGTAGAGATCCCTGGATTGGGGCAGTTAATTATTTTCCAAGATTAGCCTATGGATARAATCATACAAATTTGGAGGACGATGCTTTGTGTATTGCCAACAATATATTAGATCCTCTTTCAATTGATAAAATAATTAAGGGCTTGCTTGAAAGGGCATATTTCTCTCTGTGGCCACTGGTGCCTGAAAGCATGAAATCTCAGAATGTTTCCAATAGTTGTTCATTGCAAGAGGAATAATCCATTTTCTGCCTAATTATTTTCAAGAGAGCAATAAAATACTGTATTAGGAGTATTTAAAAATGTAACAAGCGCTCTACATTCAAATGGTTTGAACTTTGGTGAGGTACCATCGTTTGCAGATGATAATGAAAATGTTAACCTTGGGAGAAACCATTTTGTCTACAAATTAATGACAAATAAGGGGAATATCAGCTCCAGATTAATTGCTAAATTCATATACTGCAGAGTGTGCTATATATAAGCTGTCATTTGGTTCTCCAGGTTATRTAACTAACTTTTAATTCACTTCTCCTCATCTAGCTAAAGGTTTCAGAATGACAGAAGAGGCTTAATAGCTTTCACTGTAGAATATATGAAAACACTGAGAGATGGCACCAATAAATGGATGGCTGAATAACGTGAGTGGGTCTTGAGACATTTCCCAGTTATTAGAAATTAACTATTATGGCAGAAGAAAATTGATCAGAGACAATTTTCATATTCCTGAAGGATGATGAAGACGGGGATGATACTTTTAGGAACTCTAACTGATTTTATTTCTTTTCACGGAAAGTTAAAAGCTGTGCTGGGTTGTGGGGTTTCTTAATTTTCTTTTTTTTTTTTTTCCCTTTAATGGCATAGTCATAAAAGTAAAAGAGTCTGATGTTGCATGAGAAGAAATTTATGATATAATGAGTTTACTGAAGAGTAAAGTTAAAACAAAAAAATGATAAATCCTTTTGGTCACACTGGTAACTCCTATCAGAAAACAAACCACGACAAAATAGAAAACACAGAGAAGGATTTTAGTTCTCTGATGCTTGACTTCACAATTTGATTTCGGCGAGGAAAATCCCATTCATCAAGAACCTATCTCTGAAACACATTACTCTGGAGATATTTTCAATCCTCAGTTCTCCCATTTTCTTAAAAACTCACGGAAGCGATGCTGGGCAGTTCTATCCTAAATGCAGCATGGAAGGAGCAAAGAAAATCCCTGCTCTGGGCTGGGGGTCCCTGGGGTCACGAATGTCCTGAGGACAGAGGCACTGCCCAGCAAACACCAGCCCTGGGTGTGCCTGGACTGGGCTCTGGGAATCAGGACTGRGGACCAGGGACAAGGAAATCGGTGTTTGGTTGTCTTTTATTTATGAGCTCRGATTTAGAAGGGCTCTGGATAAATTCAGGGGTGCAGTGGGGGCTGCACGTTCGTCCTCCTGCTGCATTTCTCCTCTACCCAAGTCTAATCTATGGTGAAGACCTGTCTGGCCAGAGGAATAATCTTCTTTTGCCTCAGGGGTTAAACAAATGGACTCCAGGCACAGACTGTAGTAAATKATTAGCAAAAATTATTGGAATTAACCTTCTGCAGTGAATGATCCACACAGGTACTGTAAGAACAGCCCCCAGCTGCTGAAACGACCCCTCCTGGAACGTGAGCTCAGCTCCTTTTGGGAAACAAGAACAATTTTGRTCATTTACACTGCCCATGGCACCTGACCAAGCATCCCTTAGAATACAGGAGTGGATTCTCTGGTGTTCAGTTGGCACTGACACCCCTCACAGGGTTGGGCCATCAGCTGTTCCATCCTTCACAAGGGTTGTTCTTGTAGATCTCACCCAGATCGAGCTGATCTTGCTGTAACAAGATCTCTCTGCCTGTGCAGCAACGTTTTTCCACAAAATAATTCAGGATATAATTCCTGCAGAGCCTGAGTGTCTGACACTAGTATTCCCAAAGTGAGGCAAGGGTGAGAAGATTCGTTGCTTCAGCCGATGGATAAAAGTTTGAATTTTGATCATAGGATCCTAAACTGGTTTGGGTTGGAAAAGTTCTTGAAGATCATCCAGTTCCAACCCCCTTGCCATGGGCAGGGACACCTTCCACTATCCCAGGTTGCTCCAAGCCCCATCCAACCTGGCCTTGGTCATTCCAGGAATGCGGCAGCCACAGCTTCCCTGGTGCCAGGGCGTCCCCACCCTCACAGGGAGGAATTTCTTCCCAATGTCCCATCTAACCCTGCCCTCTGGCAGTGGGAAGCCATTACTTTCTATCACTTCATTCCCTTTCAATAGTCCCTCTCCATAACATCCCCAAAAGTGGATATGGGCTCCTCCAAGGAGGAAGGATTGTGTGGGAAGCCAGAGAAATGTCCTCTTGCTAACTGAACTATTCAGAGAAAGAGATGATTTTCACGTCATTTAAATTCTAGGTATGTTTGTGGTTGGCTGGCTTGTTTCTTTGTTTGTTTTTATTCTTTTTCCCCTATTCATTTTTCCCCAGCTGTATCATCTACTTTAGATTTCACAAATAAATATTTTTATCTATCTTCTTGGAGAGGCGAGGGTGATTTTCAGATAACATCCCATCGCTTTCTCCTCAGAGGTACTGTGATCCTAAAATTGGGTACAAACTCTGACGAAGCCCAAAGCTTTAACATAAGCTATAAAACATTTTGAGAGATAATAGGATATGCAGCCACTTTCTCTGCATGGATGAGCTGGCCCTGCAGAGGTCAGGAGAAGGAGAACTGTCTTTAACACCCAGCAATAAGCAGGAAAACTCGTTTTGCAGGGAAGGCAGGAGCACTCCTGGAATGTTGTGGTGCTGGGAAAGGCTCGGCAGGGCGGTGGAAGCCGGGAAGGGGCAGTGGGAATGGGGCTGTGGAATGGGCTGGACCACGAATCCCATGGCACAGCCAGAGAGAAGCTGACTCATAAAGTTAATTGATGGCTGCTCGCTCCGGCACTCACATTTTTCAGCCAGACCCCCTCGTGGAAAAAGAAGGATTCGCTCTCTCCTGGCTGTGAAACGAGGGTGAGATTAGTGGCCTAGGAATTATGAAGTCCTCCCTTGGACTCCCTGTGGCTGCCAGCATTAATCAGGTAATTGTCTGGGATGTGAGACACTTCCACCCGCTCCTGCCTGCCGAGCCTCGGTGCTAAATCTTCGCCCTGCTTTGGGCTGGCTTCACCCAGGCTGTGCTCGGCTGCTCTGGAGTTCCTGGCTCCTTGGAAACAGAAGATGGAGTGAAGAGAGGTGGTTTTAGGGACACAAGACCAGGTGAGATGCCTCGGTCCTCTGCTGTTATGGGATCTTTGCTATACAAGCTCTTCAATAAAGGCATTAAACTCCAATTAAGTAGCTTGGTTTCTTATCTTGCCTCCTCTGACACCTACTCTAAACCTGGTTCTGATGATTTAACTAATTTGTCCTAATTTTCAGCCCAAAATTTATTAATGATGTCTCTCTTTACGTGTTCCTGGTGGCAGCCCAGCCCTTCCTGTCACTCGGCTGAATAGGTTTCTCCACCTTCCCTTGTTTTCGCATGGTCCAGTGAAACCTTTCTGGGTGACAACTCGCTTCAGGAAATGAAACGTGGTGACTCTCCTCTCCTAAAACAGGCTTTGCTGCTCCTCAGCCACCTGATGGGCCCTTCCCCGTGCTTGTTCCCAGGATGAGTTCATTTACAGAACACGGATGTCCCAAATTGCACATGGCATTTACCTCCCCACAGACACGAGGCGAGATTGTGCTGACCTGCAGAGAAACTCAATTTCACACCCGTTTTAGAGGAAGAGGCAGTTATCAGGGAATATATGGGAGTGCCAGACAGATGGGAGAGGCTGGATATTATTCCCAAGATCACGCCTGAGACGGGATCCATCACATCTTACACCATAAGGAAGCAGTGCCAGCACAACTTTGGCTCTCAGGGGGTTCCTTTTATGCATTTTTTAATCAGCATCAAAGCAAGTGGCGATGATGGCTTTTATCAGAGCTTGGAGATAACAACCCCCTGAGAGGAGTGGAGGCAGCTGGGCCTCAGAGGCGAGTGCTCCTGCCCTCTGCAGATGCTGCTGGCTCTGTTCTCACCTGCTGCACYACTCTGGGATTTCTCTGCAAACCCAGCACCTGCCTGGAATTCCTCCGGCTGGATGTGGGCATAGAACCATGGAACTGTAGAATGATGGAATCACGGAGTCACAGGATGGTTTGGGTTRGAAGGGGCCTTAAAGACCATCTTATTCCATCCCCTTGCCGTGGGCAGGAACACCTTCCACTATCCCAGGTTTCTCCAAGCTACATCCAACCTGCCCTTGGACACTTCCAGGGATGGGGCAGCCACAGCTTCTCTGGGCAACCTGTGCCGGGGCCTCAGCACCCTCACAGGGAAGAATTTCTTCCTAAAATCCAACCTAACCCTACTTTCTTTCAATTTAAAGCATAGGATGGGCACCTCTCTTTGGGCTAATCACCCTCACCTGCTTTTACAGCCTGGGGAGTGAATGAGGCTTCTCGATTTAGGACCCCAAAGTGCTGACCTTAAAGAGTGCCAAGGATGGGCTGCAGCCACGTGCCCTGGATCCGGCTAAAGGCAGCTTGGATGAACCCTGTGGATATTTCGCCCTTTGAATGAGAGCTAAGAGTGAACAGAAAGGCAGCAACATCCACAGAAAAGGACTTTCTTCCAGAGTCTCAGGACCTGCTGGAGTCCTTGTGCTTCAGCGCTGCCTTTCTCCGCGTCAGGGTTTTACCCAKCGAGTCCAGAAGTACTTTACATGCACGTGACATTCCTCACATTTCAGGCTGGCACGGCCAGGACGGTGTGGGGAGTCATTTTTCTCGTGGCTGCTGCTGAGATTTCATCTCTGACAGCGGGATACACCTTGCTGGATATGATACGAGGAGCGGGGAGAATTCCGAGCGACTTTCTGCCTGCTGGAGCAGGGGTTGCAGCTCTGTGGTGCTACACGGGCAGGTTCACTGCTGATTTGTAACCAGGGCGTGCTGGAGGAGGAGGAGCTGAGGGGTTTTCCTCTGAAGGCTCCTGTCAGCGATGTCTGAACGCAGCTGGCGGGCAGATGCAAAATGAGATTTGGCGGCGTGAAGGGGAAGGGGGAAAGCGAATGAAGGTGGAAAATTTGAAATGAAAATGTGAAACAAACTTGTCAGGGTTGTTTTTTGTTGTTTTGTTGTTTTKKTTTTTTTTTCAGTGGGATGGATCATCAGCAAAATGAATCATCTTGGGTGAGGAGGGAGATAAGTTCCGCCCTTGAGACCTTTAAAGAATGATCCAGAAGCTCCCTGCTCACTGTCAGTAGCAGGATTGACCCATTCTCCCTAAAAATAAAATTATGGGTGGAGGTAAAACACAGATCCTTGGCTCCCACCCTTGTGGGTCCTGTTGCTCTGACRTAACCTCCCTCCTGCACTGGGAAGTGCCAGGTGGGGATGCTCAGAATGGAGGATGTTTTTCCCAGATCCCTGTGAACTGTGGGAAAGACTCGACGTGCGAGTCGAACACGACTCAACTCATAAAGAAACCTCCCAGAAAACATGCAGAACTTTCCAGAGCGGGGGAAAAAAAMCCCATAAAACCCAGCTGACACAGCCCTGGGAATCTGTGGCTGCTGTCATTCCTTGCCTGGTGAGGAGTCAGGACCACGCGGGGATCCGTCGGTGCCGGAAGGCTCTTGAACATCTGCGGCAACTGAATGAGGAGGGAAAGATTAATCATGCTCTGGWCGTTCCTGGCTAATGCATCTTCCCTGGCAGCCTGCAGTGGGTGACAGGGATGTCCTGAACCCTGATTTGCAGCGGGCTCAGCAGGGACACCCAGACAGCTGCCAGGATCTGGCCTTAAATGGCTTCATTGCGAAGTTGCTCTCYGGTTAAATAGCTTTCAAATGTTGCTGACTTCTCCCTTGTTTTTTCCCTTTTAATCCYGGTTTTGAGAGGGATGAATGAGGCTGGAAGTGGATGCAAACAGGATTTGGAGCTGGAATAAAGTTTGGTTTCATTTGGACAAAGCAATCAGCGCAGCCAGTGGAGTTTTTTTGACTTATGGGATGGGGCAATGGGGGTGCAGGTAGGGATGTGACATGTTTAAAGGGTGAAAAGAGGAAGTGATTACAGCCCCTACAAACCTTCCCATGGCTGGATCAGTGAGGGGGTGAGTGTCTGCCTCCCCCACAGGTCCCAGATCTTGTCCCAACATCAGTGAAGGAAAAGGGAGGGGAATGAACAGGGTCCAAGTGGCAGAGTGCACGTAGGGGAACACCATCAATGTGCTGCACGGAATCATGGGATCATTAAGGTTGGAAAAAACCTCCAATATCATCAAGTCCTACCTTTGACTGAGCACCCCCATGCCCACTAAACCATGTGACAAAATGCCATGTCCAGTTTTGTAAACACTTCCATTTTTGAGAGCTTTATGAGTCYTCAGAGAAGGGTTTACAGGTTTTACAGGCTTTTAATGTCAGCTGAAGGTACTGGGGAGTCTTCTGGGGCCTCATGGGAGGTGAAATAGGTTTTTTTTTGGACCCTTCTACTGAATGTCTGCTGGACACTGGCAGTTATGGGTCCATGGTGCAGAACCTCTCCCACAGACCTATTCCCACCCAGATAATTTTTATCCTGGATCACAGCACTTTGTGCTGCCTGAAAGGTCCAGGTGATCTCTGTGGTTTCACCCCACTCAAATAAGATTCGCTCAGTTCTTGGCGTCCCTTAAAGACTTCTCCTTCCTGAGCCCTCTGAAAAGGATGGAATTGCAAGGGATCCATCCCAGCCCCACTTTAGGAATAACCAATCTGTCCGTGCGAGTGAGGAGCAGCAAATCCATCCGGGAACGCGCCAGGGGAAGTGCCAGCAATGAGGATCAGATCAGCTCCCAGGGGCTGGGCTGATGGAAGGCAGAGTCCTGGAGCTGAGTGCAGTATCAGGCTGTGGAGGCAGCACATTTTGGGAGCGTGGCATTTCACACTTCCCTCACATGTTGTTACCTCTCAGATTCATGATGAAATTGAGGTTTTACTCAGTTTTCACAAGATCATCTCTCCCTGGCAAGACAGGCCACTTGAGAAATAAGAGTTGTATAACAGCATTTATCTGAAGGCTGTGAAAGAAGGAAATTAAATAGGGACAAAAAGAAATTGTTTCTGGCGCTCTGTGAAGACAAACCCATGGAACAAAGACCAGATTCAGCCAGGGAGACTCCCCTTGGTCCCCTTGGTGTTTCCTGCTGCCTTTGGAGGTGAACAGGCATCCAGAACCAGTGAGAAACATCATGGGATAATCAATGGAAGCACAGTGACACCCGACCACAGCGAGACGAGATATTCACAGATCTAGAGCACGATCTGGGTAGTTTCATTGCAAACATTTATGCCATGCTTATTCCATCTCCTTTGATGAACCAGAGCAGAGCTGTGCCCGTCCCATGCTGGAGGAGACTTGGTCATCCATGAAAAGACCTGCACTCTGGATGGGAGTGTGACCACGAACCACAGCTCTCCTGGGACACACGGGAGGGACGTCAAAGTCACTGAGTCCTGGTTGTGATGTGACCAAAGAGCTGCTGGCAGGTTTTGCACACAAACTCCACCGTTAAAAATCTCSCCCTGCCTTGAACAACCTCATCCTCCCTTCGAGGGGGGCACAGGGAACTGGGATTGGCACCTGGGAGTGCTCTCCAGAGCAGCTGGGAGCGGAGGCGAGCGGAGTCTTGGGCCATTAGCCCTGGCTCTGTGCCACCAAGCCCTTCCATGGTGTGTCTGTCACCGTGATGGATGAGGGCACAGCTCGGCTTGTCCCCAGCCAGGGACTCACAGAAACCTTCTCTTGGGGCTGAGGGTGGAGGAGGAATAAACAGTGCATGAAACATCTGTGGGGGAAGGAGGGAACGTCCCCCCCTGAGCACCCATGGACATCACCTAGGATGTGTCGTGGAGCTGGGGCAAGGATGACCAGGGATGGTGCCCACAGGGAGGGTCATTCCCGGGAGAATGGGCATTCAGGGAGCTGCTGGAGGTGCAGGGAATGGGGGTGGCAGGGGGGAAAAGCTGCTGGAGGTGCCGGGATGAAGCGGAGACGGGGAAGGGCTGCAGCCAGGTGGGGGGCAGGGATAGGGCAGGGAATGAAGGGTGGTATCAATATCATGTATTAATGTATTAGATCAGGAAATGAAGTGTCTGACCCTATCCCAGCCTCATGGAGGCAGGTGGATATCACAGACTGACAACAGCCAGGTGCTGCAAGTTTCCAACATCTCTCCAAGCCAGAATCCCAGATAAATCCTGCTGCATTTGCAGTGCTGAAGGTATTTGCCCCAGGGAGGGGGGGCCATGGACAGAAAGGCCATGTCCATGCATTTTGGGGAAGCCCTTTCCCTGACACAGCACTTGGCTGTGCCACTCTGTGGCCTTAAAGTAGAATTATTACTTTTACTGTGCTTTTTCCAGTTCAAAGTGCCTCACACATCACACGAAAAATATGTGTGGGCTTTTTGTGGGATCATGAGCTGTGGGGATTGTTTAGGACCATGTCGTGGAGAGAGCAACACCTGGGGAAATTCTGGGTGTAAGAAAACTCCCAAGGGAACAGCCCTTGGAACCTCCATTTATAAAGACAGTGGGACTGATCTAACTCACACAGACTGGGGAYAGTTTGGAGAACCAGGACCTGGGAATGATCTTAGCAAACACAAAACCACAAAGGTCTGGAAGCTCCTGATGCCACCATTAACTTGCTTAAAGYTGGCCAGGAAAATCCTGTGCTTTTTCCGTTTCTTAAATAGAGGATGGCAAAATCCTCACGGTGAGAGAGGTTTGAATCATTTGTGAGCAATTTTTCATAGAATCATGGAATGGTTTGGGCTGGAAGGGATCATCCAGTTCCAAACCTCTGCCACGGGCAGGGACACCTTCCACTATCCCAGTTGCTCCAAGCCCCATCCAACCTGGCCTTGGACACTTCCAGGGATGGGGCAGCCACAGCTTCTCTGGGCAACCTGTGCCAGGGCCTCCCCACCCTCTCAGGGAAGAATTCCTTCCTAATATCTCATCTAAACCTATTTTCTTTCAGTTTAAAACCATTCCCCCTTGAAAACTGCCCTTGTCAAAAGTCTCTCTTCCTCCTCTTTCCTGGGACACCCTGTGCAAGCAAGAGCAGGGCAGCAGCAGCCCTGTGATGCCTCCGTTCCAGTGATCCTGATTGTTATTAATGATAACAGCACTTACAGGCCCTAATCAGCACCAGAGCTGGGATGGCTCCCATGAAACCCCACACGAGCAATACAGACACCTCTCACAGCTCCTTGCTCCTTTGTGAAATCACAGAAAGGTGTAATTAACCTGACACCAGCAAGAAAGGTGCTTCTTGCTATTTTCCCAAACCATACTCTCCTCAAATTTTTCCTTTTTCAAACAGTGAGACTCGCCCTTCATTTCCTGTATTTTCATGCCTTTCYCGAGGCACCAAAATGCTGCTGCTCCCTTGAAATCCTGCTAATGTTACCCTGAAACCAGAAATCTTGGGCTTGTCGACTTTTATAAATCACTACTCAAGTATTTCAGCACCTGTTTGATTTGTGTAATCCTATTAATTTTATTCAGGTTTAAGCCCTGTCAGTTACGGAAGCGAGGCCTGTGATGTGCTGTAAATTTGAAAGCACATGAAACATTTGTGCCCAATTTAAGAGCAAGATAAAAGATCAAAACAGTTTGCTGTGCTGGAAACTCCTGAAAGCTGTGCAAAAAACCCACTCAGCTAAGGAAATAATAAATGGAGAAGTTACAAGTATTTTATAATTCTGAACATATTTGGGAAGACATCAGTCAGAGGTAAAGGAAGTGCCTTGTAAAATGGGCAGAGTTTATCAAATTGTGAAATTTGGCTGTCAGGGCCCTCTTGGCTACTGAAAATCCTGGGTAATTCAGCATCTCCAAGCATCCACGATGCAGGGAATGAGCTCTGTGGACTGTTTGTGGCACACAATGAACAAATGAATGGCCAGGAATCCACAGGAGCYCTTTGGAGCTCCCTGCTGAGGGACGAGCAGGAAACCCAAAGAAGCTGTGTGAAAGGTGCTCCCAGCGACCAGCAAAAGGAAAACACTCTGGATCTGCTGCTGGGAGTGCCCTGAACATCAAATGCCTTGCGGTGAGCTGGATTCTGATCCTGATTCCCAAAAAAACCCAGCTTGTACCACCCAAGGAATGATGTCTSCCCAGCTGGTGCAAACCTTGTGTCACCCCATCACCTGGGTTGTCATTTCACCGTCCTCCCACCCATCCTGTCTTGCTCTGCTGGGTTGGAGGACTCCAAGCTGATTGTTCCCAAGAGCTAATGAACATATTTCCAGCCATCAGTCATTAGGAGCCTGTTTGCTTCCTCTTGTGCCACAGCTGARTTTGGGGTCCTTTGGGAAACCATCTCACTTGGTTGTCAGCTCGTAGGTGACCTTGCTAATACTGTGAATCTACCTGAAAAGCATAGAATCATTCTACAGGCAAACTTCACAGGCAATTTATTAGCAAACCCTGAATATGTGCTGGTCCAAATCGTTTCACCCCCTTTCCCGCTCTGGGAAATAAACAGATTTTTCTGTTTACCGAGGTAAAGCAGACTCGAGGCAGAGGAGGGAAACCAAACATGCTCCCCTCAATATTGCTGCTGTCATCTTTGCTGTCCCCAGGGGGCTTCTCTCAGCCATCACCCATCCGTGGCAATTTTCCTGGGCTGTGAGCATGGAGCCAGGACAGCTCCCCTGGTGCAAGTGCAGGCAGCGTTTCCAATATCCAAACCACTGCRGTGGGAGGTGAGAGCCCTGCTGCTCTGCACCTTCCCCGGGCAGAGAGCAAAGCTGGTGGGCAGCTACAGGCAGAACCTGGCAAAGTTTCAAGCAGAACCTTTTATTACAAAATGTTATGTTCCATGGCCCTCTGGGTCCCCCTTATTTGGGGTTTTGTCCTGCTCCCAAAAGGTGCTGTTCACCCCTATCGGGTTCTGTGTTGTGAACTGTACTTGCCTTCTCCTTTTTCTTGTCATTTCTCAATGTAAAGCCATCCATGGCAGAGGGGAAGGGAATAATTCTTGGCTTTCACTTGTTGAGCCATTTCTAACACCCTGAATTACCTGCCCAGCCTCCAGGTGCTGCTGCACAATCCCAGGTTTCTGCATTGTGTGTATCCCCTGTCACCTCGTGTGCCCCATGCCAMCTCTGTTGGGCTGTTGGCATTTTTACCACTCTTGAATCCACCTGATGGATCARCCTTGCTAATAAATTAAGGTGTGCAGGTTCCTCTGAGCCCCAAAAAGGATAAAAACACAGTGAATAAATAAGATGTGAAACAAGGAGAAAGACTTTCCCTTTACTCTCTTGCTGACAYAAATCTGACCCTGGTGTGGCTCAGCTACATCTGGGAACAAGAAGAAGGCAGATCTGACTCCAAGGTGCTGGGTTCAGCCAGGACCAGYCCAGCCCAGCCAAGGGGGGATATTTTTAATTCTCTTCCACCACCTCAAGTGTAGGGACCAGGGGAGGGAGAAAGGATCAGCTTACAAGACAGGGAAGAGAAGAAAAGCTGCATTCCCCGGCATGCCGYGGACTTGAAAGCTTTAGCACAAGAAAGAGTAAGCCCTGGAGCACTACCCCAGCACAAGTTATTCCCACTTCTCCATTCTTCTCTCTTTTCCTAATTTTCTCCCCTTTGATCTCGCCTCGCTGCTTCTGAGGCTCGCATAAWTTCGCCCTTGGGCAAGTGGGAGAGCTGCAAACCTTCCCTCTCCTTCCCCGGGACACAACCCGCAGGCAGTTGCCTCATTTGGGTGCCTGTGGACCAGATCTGCCTCCCATCCTCAGGTCACCCCGATCTGGGCGTTTCCAGGGTGAACCAGGGAYGTTTTTTGGCCATGGCTTTCCTCCGAGACAACTCCCCGCGGAGTCTTTACGGTGTTGATGGTTGGCAAGTTGGGAGTCCACGGTCAAGTCAGCTTAGATTTGGTATCTGAAGTGGGCTCAGCTCCTTTCCCACATCCMCAAAACTCTTTGCTGGTGTCTTAGGGCACATTAATCCATCGAGGGTACTCGTGCTCGAAATAAATGGAGTTTGAGAGGCGCTTCCAGGCATTGCTGAGCCCACGGCAGTAAGGAGAGGAGAAGAGCTGGGGTATTTCACTTCTGCAAGGCTCACACTGCAGATGCACGCAGAGATTCCCACCAGACATCCCTGGAGTGGTCTCTAGGAAGCTGGAGTACAGGTGGATAAAGGCAGGAACAGGAATTCTTTCCCAGGATCAGGCTGTGACTGGAAAAGCAAATATTGCTTCACCAACACTTATTGGCCTCACAGCATTAGAATGACTTTTGGGGTTTTTAATCTCTTCACGTCACTGAGAAAGGGCAGAATGGGACATTTTTCTCCACACAGGGAAGTCACCAGCAGGACCAGAGAGCAATGATGGCTGAGCTGAGCTCTCTTTGCAGTGCTTGAAGGGTTAATACTGGGCTTGAGCCAACCCATAGATCCCAATAACCTGCCCAGCAGGCCTATGGGTAACTCCAAAATCTTCCTTGTCTTCAATCTTTTCCTGCTGCCAGCATGTCTCCAGACTAGAACATTCCCTCTAAGTGCTGGCAGACATGCTTTCCCTCCCTTTGATGCCACTATTTATAGTTACCCTTTCTCCTCACTCCTCTGAGGTGAAGATGGAGAGGGATTCCCACCCCATCACGAGGAAGTACCTGCTGTTCTTAAAGAAGCCAAAACCTAACCCTGAGAAAAGCCTGAGGAAAGAGTTCATCCTCCAAAAGCTGCTGCTGGCCCCGTGCAGGCTGGGATTGTGTGACTGGGCAGATTACACTGGAGGTTTAACTCATCCCYCAGACTGGGCATTTGCCATTATTCCTGTGAATTATGTCATGTTCCTAATTTTAAAGAGAGGGCGAAGGAGTTGAAAGCCAAAGTATTCGATGTGAGAATGCCAATTCRCTTGCAACAGTGACTGAGGAGATATGATTTTAACGTCCAAATCAATCATAAAGTGGTTATGTAAAATGTCCTAGAATCAGCCCATACTTCAAAAATAAATATTTCATTTTTTTTTCATCACTTTTGCCTAGATTTAGATCCCTGAAAGGAATTGCTGGTGGAGAACAGACTGTGCACAGGGTTGGAGTGCAGACCTCAACTTCTGCCACCTGATGTCACAGAACATCCATAAATACCCTTCTTTCAGGGTCTGCAGGGGTTCCATAGGTGATATGAGAATATTTCCTTCCTTTTCCAGGTGTCCCTGCTCAYGGCAGGGGGGTGGAACTCGATGATCYTTAAGGTCCCTCCCAACCCAAACCCCTCGGTGACTCTCTGGCCATTTTGGCTGGGTGATGGCATCTTTCACTCTGCGTGGCCCCAGCTAATCTGAAATCATCCACCAAGGAGCATCCCCGGCTCCTTTGAGCCTCTGGAATAGATTAAATGGGGCCTTCTCAGCCTCTCCCTCACCCAACACTGCCGAGGCCACTGAAGCAAACAGATGGCGTTGAAGATAAGCAGATGTGAGCAGATAAAGGGGCTCAGTGGAATTTGGGCCGTGTGTGTCTCATCTCTGAGAGCCTTCAAGATCTCCTCCAGCCCCTGGGTCCAGCAGCAGCCCCAGGCAAGCAGTGCCTGGTGCCATTTGTGGGGATCTGGGGCAGGTGAACTCTCCAGGGGAGTGGGAAAGGTCAGCAGGGAGGAGGCGAAGGCAGAGCTGGGTCGGATCATCCTGGTCACAGGACATGGGATGAATCACAGGATCGTAAAATCACAGAATGGTTTCGGTTGGAAGGGATTTTAAAGATCATGTAATTTCAACCCCCCTGCCATGGGCAGGGACACCTTCCACCATCCCAGGTTGCTCCAAGCCCTGTCCAGCCTGGCTTTGGACACTTCCAGGGATGGGGCAGCCACAGCTTCTCTGGGAAACCTGTGCCAGGGCCTCCCCACCCTCACAGGGAAGAATTTCTTCTTATTATCTAATCTAAACCTTCCCTTGGTCATTTTAAAAACATTCCCCCTTGTCCTGTCACTCCATGCCTYTATAAAGTTCCCTCTTGCAGCCCCTTCAGGCACTGGAAGGTTTTATAGGGTCTCCCTRGAGCTTTATCTTCTCCAGGCTGAACAACCCCACCTCTCTCAGRGGGAAGGTTGCCTTACCTTGAAATTCTTGGTTTTCAAGAACCAGAAAACACCAAATGAACACTMCTGTATGCTTGGGGCTGCTCTAGAACATCTCAGTGTCCTCCACTCCACATGGCTTCTTGCAGCTTTCACAGGTCCCTTTCAACCCTCTCAAAAAGAAAGATTCAACAAGAAGCTTTCAGCTGTCTGATGGAAACACCCACCAGCCTTAAAGGTGGTTATAGGATGSACCTGGAAGTTTATCCAGACATTCTCTCAGTCAAATCCAGCAGTTTGGGTGCCCTTATTTACTCCCTTTTCTTTTATCATCCTCTTTTGCAGCAATTCRAACAACCACCTCCTTCCCACCCCTTTCACTCCTTCTCTGAAAAACAAACTGATTTTTTTTTTTWTTTATTTTTAGATTTTTAAGAGTAATCTGAGCTTTACAGGACCTCTGCTGTCAGGCTGCTTCAGATATTCCACTGACAACTCCCAGCTAGATTTATCTCCAAGGACATTCAGTGCCTCCCCATGGCATTATCCTTCTGCTAATTGAAATTCTGTCCTAAGGAAGAAAAATGAAAGATTTCCAAAGGAGGGCGAGAAATAGCAAGGCAAAAAAAAAAAAAAATAAACCAAAGGAAGCCTCTGAGACAATTCCCCAGGCTAGAAATCTGGAACAATGTTTTGTTCCTTACCCTCACAGTCAGCTTCCCAAAGGGGCCGAATTATCAAATATTACATGGGGTAATCTGAGTAATTAAAGAATTTATACATATATATGAAACACCACAAYGTGATCACAGGCCACAATCCAGTTTACAAAGTAATTTTCTGCTGGGATTCACCAAGGCACTTGCTGGTTTCTTATCAGCTGGCTTTTCAGATGAGTTTGGAGTGGTTTTAATCTGTTTTTTTTTCCCAGATGTTTTGCCCCGTAACATTTCAGGGTTTGCTCTGTGGCTTAAAACCCACATTTGACCCTCCCTGTATTTTTGACTGGTGAAAAAACCTTCTCAGTGTGCTGTGTTCAGAGTCAGGAGCACAAGATACCCTGAACATTTGCACCACTCGTTAGGAAAAGCCATTCCAAGGGTTCTGGAGCTGCTGCCCGAGTCAGAGCAGCCCAAACCCTTTGAACCCACATGAGCATTTCACCGTAAACAAACCTGACAAATTTGGTGCYGGTTTCTTTGTGGTTTGACATTGGTGCAACTCCCTCCTGTCTTAAAGGGAGTTTGTGATCATTTATGTCATAAAATAAAGGAAGGGTCACGAAAACGACAGAGGAGGCACAGAGATCKCTGAGCCACAGGGAACCAGCGCCCTGTCATTTCTCCTGTAGGGATGTCCAGCACTTCCAGGTCGTGCTTTTCGACTGATCACACCAAATTCCTGAATTCAGGAGGCTGTAAAAGTTCCTGGTGGAAGGGAAAAATGGGATATTGATATAATAGACAGTGCCCAAATCCAGTTTTATCTTATTTATGCAGACTGACCATGTGGTTTGGTAGAAGAGGTGGGGTGATCTAAACACCCTCCAGGCTTTGGAGTTTGGCTGTTTATCAACCACTGAAGGCAATCTTTGGGAAACACTGACCACCTCTGAAGGCCAGGGCACCCAAAATGTCCCACAAACAGAACAAGGTTGGAATTACTTAATTTTACCTAACCTGTGATGCTGAAATGTTCCAGACTGGCTTTCTCATTTGCAGGCTGAGTGTCTGCATGGAAATGCCAGCAAAAATACAAAGGGGTGTCCCCAGCCCCCCCTTATCCCCTAAACCATCAAAGAATGCAATTAAGGGGAAATACCTCGTTTGGCCCAACTTGAAAAGAACCAGGATATGCCTTTCATGCAGGAGGTTTATTGTGGGTTGGATGTTTGCAATCTGGCTCGTGCCAGGGAATGGTTTGTGGATTAAAAGGATTGAGGAGCAGCCTGAGTGTTGCTCTCGCTCTCCAGGGTGGAGGGAAGGGGATTGGGTGCGAGTGGCTGGCTCTGGGCTGCCCTGTGAGACACCCACTGCTTTTATGTCTCTGTTAAGCAGGAAAGGAAGGAGAAAGGAGATGAAAGGAAGAAGATGGGATGGGTGGGGAAAGCGAGGAGCCCTGGGTGAAGCCTGGAAGCGCCATGAGGATGGAAGAACGGCAGGAAAAAGGATGAATTTACAGCCTGACCCCCCCCGGATGGCTCCTTGCGTTTGTCCTCTCGCAGACAAACAGACCCCCTCTGAATTAAGGGGCTGTAATTCTATTTGGGGACGGTGGAGGGGAAGAGGAGGGGAGGCTGTGGGAGCTGTTTGGTGGTTTACGACCTCCCCAGAAGCCCTGGATGGAATTCCAGCCCCATAACTCACAGCTGCCCCTTCTGGATCCAATTCACCGCAGGTCTCTGATGTGGAAGTCGAGACGGAGCTCGGTGCTGTGTCCTGCCCCTGCTGGGRAGTTAATCAGATTGCCTCTGCTAATGCAAAGCAGGGCAGCTTTACGAGCCAGTTTCCCTGGATTCTGGCTCGGCTGGGGGGCTGGGAAGGCGCAGAGCAAACCTGGGTGCCATTAATGTAATTGGATCAGCATCTGCGCTCCTTCTTCCAGAGTCATCCGTCACACGGGGAAAGCACAGGACCAGGGCCGTGGCACGGCCACTGACCCCGACGAGCCCTGGAGATTTTCCATTGGGCTCTTCCCGGTGACAGCAAGGGCAGTGAGCTGCCTGCAGGGCTCTCCTGAGTGAGGCCCAACTCAGGGCCACCAGTCCTAACCCAGGACATGAGGTCTGGATCACTTCCACGCCTGCGGACCTGCCCCGTAACATTCCAAAGAACAGGTCCTGATAGCRCCTCAGGGTCTGTATTTTGGCTCCTCCAGCAAAGGGTTCATCCAACTCGACAGGGCAGCACCTACAGGMCCAACTTGACACCAGTCAGCAGTGTCTGAGACAAAGCTGGGATGTCCTGGGATATAGCACTGGCCCCAGTGGGTAGATCTCCCCGGGATATAGCACTTGCTCCAGTGCATAGATCTCCCCCTGGCATCCTCTCTCTRCCCCCAAAGCCTGTGTTTTAAAATTTAAATCCAACTTCAGACCATTCCTTAGGGCTCATTCTCTTACCCCCACCAGCCCCAAACAGTCACACCCTCACAGTCAGACTGAACCTTTAAAGCAGCTCCTTTCCCAATATTTTATCACAAACACCTCCTGACCCAGCAGACCTTTTCCCAGCATTTTTTTTTGGTCTAGCTCTGTATATTTGGCTCTGTGAAGCCTCTGTGTCTCAGAGCTTATAGGGCAGAGAGAGCCAGACTGGATTCATTTATATCCATGGAGGTAAAAAAAAAATCCATGGTAAATGCTCATTCCAAGCTGTGCCTGGCCATTCTCCKGGACAAGGTCAGCTGGCACTGTCCAAAATTGTGCTGGGGGCATGACAACAGCTGAACACCACAGACAACTCAACACAGAGCCTGGTACTCCACCTTGGCCTTCTTTTATTTACTAGCACAGATGTAGCCAGGAAAAACATGCTGCCTGCTGGTGTGATCTGCTTGTCGTGTTCCTGCCCACAAAATGTTTGTGTGTCAGGAATTGTGACTAAGTGGTGACCTGCCTGCCTGTGTTGTAGGAACGAGGCCTGCATCCCATATGGCAAACTGAAGGAAAGCTGGCCCAGGGAGAAGTCTTGGCATMGTGTTTGGTTTGGGGAGTTATAAGGTCAGTGAGTACATTTCCCATTAGAGTTTATGAGAAGGCAGGAAATTCGAAGGAGTAAATAATAATAATAAAAATAAAACAGTTGTTCTTTCAATTTTTTTTTTTCCCCTTGAAAGTCTTAGCTGAAGGCAAAAGACCAAATTGATTCCTGCTTTCCTCCCAAATGCTCGCTGGGTTGTGGGAACACACAGCACATGGCAGAGGAGTTCAGCTCTTGTGCAGCAAGAGACWTTTCCTAGAACAATTACAGCCAAAAAGGTCAAAGAAGAGGCACCGCTGGGATTCATCCCACCTGGCTTGGGAAAGGCACAGGGGATCCTCTGCAGCTGGGTGAGCTCCTCCCTGGGCTCAGCCACAGGAAACAGCATTTCCCTCTGTCAGTCACTGCTCTGAGCCAGCCAGGAGGGATTGGATCCTGAAAGGGCCCATTTTTCACCTGTGGCTGCACACAGARACAGGACAAGCACCACGGGAGAAAACACTCACAGCCACTCAGAAAACTCCCCACGAGGAGGAGGTGATTTTGCAGAGATCCTGCTCCATTGATTCTGGTCTAGTGGAAGGTGTCCCTGCCCATGGCAGGGCTTGGAACTGGATCATCTTTAAGGTTCCTTCCARCCCAAACCCTTCTGTGATTTTATTAATAAAACCTCATTGATCCCAGGATCATTTGCTTGCCATTCAATAAAATGGAACACCTGGATATGGAAGCTGGCAGGTCTCTGCAGGGCAAGGGACTCAGAGYTGTGTCCCTGTCACTGTCGCCACCTTGGTGAGGTGCACCTGGGGCTGAACACAGGGAAGGGATCCCTTGGASAAGTGATATCCAGTGGGCATGAGAGAGCTGATGCTGACCCAAAAACCCCCACCAGGATGGGAGCTGGTGAGGGCAACAGCTTAATACAGGCCAGGCAGCTGAACCTGTGAAGCATCAGAAAGCTGGAAACAGGAAATAATAAAGGCAAATTGAATCCTCTCCAGGGTGCTGGAAAGTGGTCCTTCTCAGCTGACATCTGGGATTGCTTTGGGAAGCTGAGCTGCAGAAGAGTTCCCAGCTTTTCCCAGGGAGATARAGACCATCTCTGAGCTTTGCTCTGCCCTCTCCCCTGCCAGGTTCCCTTGGGCACTTGGGGGATATTATTTACCCCGGGGATGTCCCAGACCTGAAGGAAATGGTCCTCATTTCCTCGGTGGGGGAGCTGGAATAAAGGAGGGATTGAGGTGCAGGAAATGGCCATCACCTGTCGTGGACCATAAAAGCAGGAAAGCTTTGAAAATGCCTCTTTTCTGTAGCTTGTGGGAAGGAGAATCCAGCATGGACAGAGAAACACCAGTGACCTCAGGGAGAGGATGTGGCACTTGGGGACATGGGTTAGTGGTGGCTTGGCAGGGCTGCATCAACAGTTGGGTTTGATGATCTTAGAGGGCTTTTCCAGCTTTAATGATGGGAAGGTGGCTCCTGCCTGCTTTGTAAAGACCTAGCTGGCCTTAAATATCCAGTTTATCTCATTARGGAGCTGGACAGAGACATTCCAGAGGCTGGGAGACGTGGCTGTTCCCTCCAGTCTCTGTCACACACACGTGACCACAGCCAACAGGACCTGAGCCGAGCTCCCAGGCTCTCCAGAGCGTCCCAGGGAGCAGCAGAGTGCTGCCCTGTCCTGTTGCAGACATTTCCATGTCAGAGGTTTCCCTCCKCACCCTCACTCCTGCAGCTTTCACTAAATCCAGAGGGAAATTCCCTGCTAAGCAGCAGCAAGCCCACAMGTGTAATCCCCCTAAACCCAAACATTTGGAGCTCACAGCTCACACCAGGGGGTTCCCACAAGCCTGGAGGCTGTTTGTTTGGTTGTGCTCAGTAACTGCAGCTCCATTTAATGTTTGGAAGGGCGTTTTTGTGGGAATAGCTGGTGTGKTGTTGTTTCCCGATCTTGGCACGAAAGACAAGAGGAAACTCTGGTCCAGTAGGTACCACATATGAGGTTTAGCTACAGGGTGGGTCCCAACCATGCCYTGCCCTATGGATTCCCCCAAATATGTAACACACAGCTGTGTCCAGCCACAAAAACAGTGACTGGGGTGGGTTGGGATGGACACTGGGCTGCAGAGAGCTTTGCCTCTGAGCTGCCGTGTGATTCCAGGCAATCCATTTCACCCCTTCGTGCCTYGGGTTCCTCTCCACCTTTTCCTCTTCCTGTCTGGTCTCAGGGACATGGAAGTTGTTATTTCTACACTCTCTCTCTTGTTATGCAATGTCTGGCAGAGACACAGCCTAAAACTGCTCTTGTGCAAGTGTGAAGTGCAACCACTTCGTCTGGAAGGAAGTTTTTAGTGAGATGGTTTAGTTTAGGTGCAAAGAAACGCCCTGAAAAACAAAAGCCTTCCTAACTTTGCAGAGGTATTTTTGGTTTTTCACCCTAAACACACCAGCAGTTCAGAAGAGCTGACACCTGAAGCACTTCTTTGCACACAAACTTTTTTCAGCATCCATTCCTGCCACTCACCCTGCTGACCCGAGGGTGCAGGTGACACATGTGTGACTGGCTGAGCTGCTRGTGGGATGTGATGGCAGAGTGATTTGATCCCAAAATTTTCCTCTGCTATGTCCCAAGGAGCAGCTGGACAGAGATGTCTCATTTCCAATACCAGTGAAGCTGTCAGAGCTTCATTCAGCTCCTTTCCCTTTTTGAAATCCACCTTCTTCCTTCCTTTTCACGCTTTCCATGGAGCTGAGACTTGCAGAAAGGTGTTTGCTTTCCACAAACCTTATATTGGCACCTTGGTGTGCAAATCCCATCAAACCCACCAGGCTGTCTCGTTCTCCAGGGTGACAGAGCCCTTTGGAGCTCTGGGCATGAAATCCTGACTCTGTTTTCCTCCCTCCTGGGTGAAATGRAGGGCACAGCCTGGCTAGGAGAAAGGGAGCAGTGGGAAATGCCAGGGGAGGAGGCAGAGAAGGCTGGTGAGGATCTATTAAACCGTGAAGAGTCAAGGCAATTCCTTTCAAGATCCACAGGATGTGGTTCCTTCAGTAGCATCCCTAAATTCATGAGCTTGTCAGCCTTTTATTTCCAAAGCTGATGACACCCCGAAAGCAGATGGAAAGGAGCAACCTGTCTGGATCCCAGCTTTCCAAAAAAAAAGTTCAAACAATCCAATAAATGTCTTTTTGTGTGACAGGGAAAGAAAAAGAGAGAGAACAAGAGAGGAAGGAAGGGAGGAAGGGAGGAAGGGAGGARGGSAGGAAGGCAGGAAGGMAGGAAGGAAGGAAGGRAGGRARRKRGGGAMATGG
>JACAXG010000125.1:1872708-1943272 GCA_018881555.1 Amblyornis subalaris | reverse complement strand
TGGTGAACATGGCAGTGCTGGGTTAAGAGTTGAACTCAATCTTAAAGGTCTTTTCCAGCCTTTCCTTCTCTTGAATTCCCTCCCTCTGGCTCCATTTGACCACAGGAAGCAGCAATCACAGCCTGGGGCATTTTTATGTCTTTATTTTTTTTTTTTTTAATAAACTTTATTCTATATTACAAATAGGTTTTTTTTTTTTTTCTTTTTTGTTCTGGACTGCAAAATAGGAATGCCTTATATTTACATACACAGGTATACAATTAATTATAACAAAGGTACAGAAGCTTTGCCTTTACCAAGTAACAACGGGATTCCAATTTAAATAGTATAGATTTTTATTTATTTCTTTCTTTAACTAGGATCAATTCAAAAGAAAACCAAACCAACAACAACAACAACCTAAGAAAAAGGATCCCAACCTCCTTTCTAATGCTGTCTTGACATCTCTTCGAGGCTGTTAGTTAACACTGTGGTGAAAGGAAACGTCTTTCCATTGATTTTTTTAAGGTGGAAGCTTTAGCAAAACAGAGAATGAGACTTCTGGGCTCGTGTATGTCCAAGACACGGGGTCAGACACAAGGAAGGGCCTGTCTTGTGACCTTAAATAATCCAGTTGCCTCTYRATTCCTCGGGGAAAACACTGGGAGYATTTAGCTAGCACCGAATCTCTCTGCTTCCTTACCCCAGCCTGGGCTGGAAAGTGGAATTTCTCCAGCGAATGGAGAAAGAGCAGCATAGAAATTTTAAATAACACCAAGTTTCTCTTAACGTACTTCAGAAAGGACTTCAAGCTTGGACATGTGCCTTGATTTCTCCATCTGGCTCTTGYGCCTCAGTCTGTCTGAGAGGGAGCAGCAACCTCTCCGCTGGGGAATGCCAGACCCCACCAGCAAGGGAAGGGAATGCTGAAAAGAGCCAAAATGTCCTGCTTTTCCCTCTGTTTTCCACACCYAGGTTTGCTTTACTGAGCTTCCCTGCACACTGCTCTCTGCTGCGAGCGCCTTTGAGGTGATCTGTTTCCAAGCAGAAAGAATTTCTTGAGGTAAACTCTCCATTTTTAGAACAGAAGATTAAAAAAAAAAAMCCAAAAAACCAAAMAAAAAACCAACCAAACAATGAACGAACAACGACAACAACAACAGAAATCACACACGTGACAGGTTGATTAGACTAAGCAGCTTTGTGACTTCACTGGGGTTTTTGGTGGGTTTATTTGTCCAAGTGTAAATCCTGCTTTTTTTTTTACTTTTTTTTGACATCTTTCTAGAAATGAAGGTTTTTTTGCTGTAAGCCTGTGACCCCTTGGGTGCTTCTCTAAGTGTAGAGAACTGAGCCATCCCAAATAAAGCACGGTTGACAAGCTCCATTTTCAAAGCATTCTCCTCAGAACAGTTATTCCCTGTAAGACAACAAAATTTTTTGGAGAAAGGGGCATTGGATGGGGCTTGGAGCAACCTGGGATAGTGGAAGGTGTCCCTGCCCATGGCAGRGGGTGGGACTGGATGATCTTTAAGGTCCCTTCCAACCCAAACCATTCTGGGATTCTGATTCTACACAAATAATTCTTTTCCCAGCAGCTGCCCTGGTGAGGCACCTGCCAAGATAAAAACACAATTCACTATGATCATATAAACGATCATATAAATAATCATAACTCCCTAGTCTGGGGAAAGGGATACATTCCTGGGCTCCCCTGGTCATCCCAGGGARGGGAAGTTATCAGAATCTCAGAGGTTTAAACAACGCTGATTTGAGGGTTGGATTTTTGTATCAAATTCCTCRTTCAGGGGTTGGGGACAAGCAAACTGCTTTCCTGGGTGCAATTTTTGGTGAGCTGCCCAACCCCAAGACAAACCTGGCCAAACCACAGTCACATTTCCACGCGGTGCTGCCTGTCTGGGTTCCAGAGTTAAGTGCTGAAGCAGGGAGAAGAAAGGGACCAAACCCACCTTGCTGGGACTGTTGGGTTCCAGTAAARTGCTTGTCTGGTCACACCACATTGGTCACCACAGAAAGCAACAGATGCCTGTGGAGGACGTAACCTCTCACACACTAGAGCCTGCCTCGGGGATTGGGGAAAGAGAATCAGTTTTCTTCCTCTTTCTCATTCCTTCTACAGCACCAGGAAATGTGTCCACACCATCAGGTGGACCTGCTTCAGGAGTCATTCCAACAGGCTGCTGGGAAGGTGGGAGCAGGACTTGTTTGACTGAAGCTTTGGTGAGGTGAGAGRACAGTCCTGGTCATCTCCAGCAGGCCAGACTTTTCTTTTTTGTGTGAGATGATCCTTGGACTTAAGGCCTTCCRTTCCTGGATGTGTCCAAGGCCAGGTTGGATGGGACTTTGAGCAACCTGGCCTCGTGGAAGGTGTCCCTGCCTATGGCWGGGGGTTGGAATGAGATTATYTTTAAGGGCCCYTCCAACCCAAACCATCCTGTGATTCCATGATTCCAAGYGTCCTTCGTGCRGACACAAATGTTTGCACCACTCAGCACAGCTCTGGGACTAAATCCTTCCAGGTTTCCAAATCTTCCTTTGGAAGAGTTTTCCCCATARCAGTTTCTCTTCCCAAAGCACTTCATTAAAGCCTTACAGAAGGACAGGTCTATATTTCATGTTTTGACCYAGTTCTAAACAATTTTCCCCCTGGTATTGGCTGTTATCTGCTTGGGTTGTACCTCACAGGCATCCCAGACTCCAGGATATTCAGAAGGGACTCAACAGTGAGACTGGCCACTGRGCTCTTCAAATCTGACCTATCAGTTTGCAACAACATTTTTAAAAATAATGACAATTATCTGATTTGCTTGGTCTCATTCCCTTCGTGGCAAGCATTTTCCTGTCGGTAATGCACGAGATTTGGAAACTTTGGTAATCGCTTTTCAATCAAAGCTAATACCAAACTTCTTCTGGTAAATCTTCTTCGTGACTTAGTAATTTTTATGGTCTTCAGTGTCAAAGGTGTAAGATAAGACAACTGCAGGACCTCAGAGAGTCTTCATGAGCTCCCTTTCCCTGTTTCTGATGGTGCTGCAAGGGTCAGCATTAATTATTTGATTGCAGTGTTTGAGAAATTCCCATAAAGATCAGCCTATCATCTGGCATATTCTGGATTTTAGGAGCCTGTCCATGGACTTCTAGGAACTTTGGCTCAAGTTGCAGCTTGAAAAAACAGTGTGGAATACTACCYATTTCTCGGGAATTTTTGGTCAAGTGTGGAAAGGGAGGTGGGGGAAAAGAAAGCAAAGGAAAAGAAAGCATCCGTGTTGTAGTAGGGCTCATTCTTCTGCTTGTGTCTTTGTTTTTAGTTGTATTTTACATGCACTTAAAAAATAGTTAGCTCAACAGGTGAGGCTGGGAAGAAAGATGCCAAGACTTCTCAGAGACTGGGGGATTCTGGGACAGTGGTTGGAAATGGGAAGGGCACTGAAGGGGACAGGGGAGGAAGCCCACGCATTTACATCACGATTCTGGCACATTTTCCAAGCAAAAAAGCAAAACCAGCTCAAACACCAAATAAAGAGGAACAGAAAAACAAAAAAAAAAATTTAAGGAGGAGATGAAAGAGAAGCAAAATGCMGATTTTCTTTCAAATCCTGGGCATGGGGGAAAGAAGAGGGTGGAGAGAAAGCAGAAATGCCTAAATGGGAAGTTGGAAAGGGTTAAGACACCAATCTCCTGGCGCTTCCCATTTCCCCTAAGTGTTTCATTCTCAGTGTCTCTGAGGTGTTCAAGTTTTTCTCGAAAAATATATATATAATATACAGATGAAAAACTCCGTACCAGCAAGAAGAAATAAAATAACAACCATGGAAAACAACCGTAACAAACCAAAAAACACAGCCCTGAAAACATCGAAAAGAAACGGGGTGAGTCTCAGATTTCCCCTGTGGTGTTCCTCTGACTTCAGTAGCAGTGCAGGATCACACCAGTTCATTTTGAAATGTTTTTTTTTTTTTTTTTTCCTGTTAAACAGCTTCTTCTTCCTCTCATGTGCGCATGTCCAGGCAGGATCGCCCATCACTCATAACCACTTCCCTCCAAGCCAGCTCTGTGTCCTTAGACTCCTACCATCCAGCTGTGAGTACAAGGCATGACAATAGGGTCCATATTTATCTTTTGTGGCACTTTGTTTGTCAAAACCTTTGGTTTCTTCCTTTTTTTTTTTTTTTTTTTAAATTTTCCCCTTTTTTTTCTTTTTTTTTTTTTTTTTTTTTTTAATTTACGTACTTATAAAAAATATCGCGTTTGTGTTTCGTTTGTTGCAATTTTCCTTACCGCTGGCTCTGGTGGGACTCCCCACTTTCACAGCCAGAATCGATGGATCTGGAACATGCGCCGACGTCACTAAAATGGATCAACRAAACCGTGGCGGAACCAACCGAACCCAAACCATCCCCAATGCGCAGGCCTCTTAAAAAAAACTGCTGAGATGTCCATAAGGTGCACGACGAGTCCATCAGCTCAGCAATCCGACAGAAAGCAGGCAGAACGGAAAGGGAAGGGACGCACACGCGCACACAGATACACACGCACACGCACAAAATAATCAGAATTAGAATCGAGAGAGAAACGTCTGGGGGTTTAGAACCAAGGCGTGTCCCTAAGTTTGCTGTTTCCGCGTGGATCTGGTGATGTTCTCCCCCACAGACACGTCCAGTCTCGGACTGCTGCTCTTTGAGTGGTTTTAGGCTCGCCTACGTGTGTATCTGCTGGGCTGAAGGAAACCTCCCCCCGCTGAGTGACTCCTGCACCGCATCCCCCCGCGCGCACACACTCCGGATCTGCCGCTCCCAAGAGGTTCTGCTGCGATAGCAAGAGACAGGAACAAACCCAAATGGACTCGCCCTGGAATCAATTTACACGCCCCTGTCTGCACCCCTCCCTCCCTCCAGGTGCAGAGCAGATCCAGGCTGTGGCTCTGAGGATGGGGTGAGGTGGATGTGGGCTGGTTCTCCAGCCACTCCTCCATCTCTTTGTGAGCTCTGCTCATTTTTGSGGAGATGAATGCTGACCCAGCTCTTGCCTCCATGGTGTACAAGGAAGGTTCTCCACACCCCGAGGGTCTCTCACCGCGGTGTTTTCCAGGCTGGCAGCCGCGTGAACAGGACAGCTGAAGGCAGAAGGGATGCAGGAGCTCACTCCCCTTTGGTTGGCTGYCAAACAGGTTGAGATGTTGTTCTGGAGAAGCTGAGCAGAGGATGGGACAGAGATAGGGTGATCCYCTACAACTGTCCCATGGTGGCAGCGATCTCTGAAGGGATAAGAAGTGCAAAGAGAGATAAAATCCTTCCCAAGCAGCAACTGTGCCTTCAGCATGGCCTGTTGGTTCCAGAACTGGAGAAGAGGAAAGGCCAGGRGTTGGCACCAAAAGGCAGACGGGCTCACAGCGGATCAGAGACCTCCAGGAGACAGGCAGTTCGGCTGGGGGATCTAGGTAGAAGAATTTTTTGCAGTGTTTCATTTGGATTTCCTCCAAGATTTCCTTCCAAAATGTGTGGTGACATTTCCTCTCAGSAGTGGCTCGAAAGGAGGGTTTTACCATCAGTCCCATGCACCACCTCACTTCACGGCAAGCCTTTCAGTATCCCTCTGATATTCCACTGTGGGAAAACAACAGCTTTGTTCCAGCTGAGGAAACAAAATGGAAAGAACGGACAGCTTTAAAAAAAAAAAAAATCCCTCTGGTTCTTCTTTCGAGGCTGAGCTCCCTGCCTGGAACAAAACGAGGCCTGTGGCTCCTGCTTTCCAAGCCGAGGTGGGAACGAGGGGGATGCTGTGCTGTCCATCACGAGGAGGAGCAGAACCACCACCACCACCAGTGGGATGTCACTGAGCAGAGAGAGCGTTTTGCTGCAGTGCTACRACCAACAGGACACAACGGGAAAGAYGGAGGGGGACACACGTCTCTTGGAAAAATAAGAAGAACCATATGAAACACATGGGCAGGGGAGTGTCGGTCTCCTCCTCCCCTCTTGACCCTTTCCCTGCCCCAAGGGAGCAGCTGTTTGGCCAGGCAGGGACAGCCGCAGCGGTCCCGCTCTGGACGGAGCTGTGGCGTTTCTCGGGAGCCACAGGGTTCCTCTCCCGGTGGGTCACTATCGAGAGAGAGAGTTGCAATGGCTCCGCAGGAGAGGACCTGGATTTGCCCTGCCCTCCAGGAGCCCCACAGGCAGGCTGCCTTCCCCTTCCCCTGGGGGAGACTTGAGTAATACTGAGTTCATTTCCATGTCCTCCAGCCCTCGGAGGGCAGTTAAAGCAGCATGACAGAAGCTTCCTCCCAGTTCCGCCTCTGCAGAGTGGTGATGTGATGCCGGGGGAGGGTTGGTGGGTTTCCGTGTGTGTGTGTGTGTGTGTGTGTGTGTGTGTGTGTGTTCAAGAGTTTATCTCTAGGGCAAAAGGCAGAGTTGAAGCTGTGAAAAGGAGAGCTCCACCCGAATGTCTTCACGGCCCCAGAGCCAAGATCCCTCTGCAGTCTTTTCTTTTAACCCCTGGGGCTCTGTCGCTTTGTCCGTAGATTTGGGAAGAGAAGGAAAAGAGAGAAAGAGAGGGAGAAAGAGAGAGAGAGAGGAGAGAGAAGAGCGCTGTTCGGGTGACTCTGCTTACAGCCCATCAAAACTTGCACTTGGTAAAGATGATGATCTTGAGTGAGGCACGACTTGGTTTATCCCTCCCAGGGTGTCCCTGGCAGGACAGTTCTCAGCTGTCTATGCTCATGAGGGTTATGACTTGTTCAAGTTTGTAGGCAAGTTTCTGTTTCCCAGCCTGGTCGTCTTGATCGAGGGCCCCGAGAATCTAGAAAAGGAGAGAGGAAGAAGTGACAGGGATTATTTTTTTTCCCCAAAATGACTGAGTCCAGCATCTTACAGCAGCAAATGTGGGCCAGCTTTCTCTAAGGTAGTCCCAGGCTTGGTTAGATCATGCCAAGCATGAGCCAGCAGGGAACTAGGGACGCAGTTTGGGATTGATCTGACTAAATGCAGACCTCTGGATTAAATTAAATGGATTCTTATCCTGGAGATCAGTTTTTTACCAGCTTTATCCAGCACCTGGCCATGCCACTTGAGATGCCCAAAGGGGTCCTATGTGGCTTTCAATGYTGGACACCTTAAAGTCTGTGCTGGACCATTCTTGGGTGCCTTAGGCTATCTGGAACGACACTGGGCACATGTTCTTAAACAACTTCTGGCCACGCTGGATGTAGAGCTCATGTAGGGCTCCTCTGCAGCGAGTTCACATCTGACCATCAGCTACCGCAAACCAGCTGAACCTGACTGACCAACAGTGGGACACAAAAACAACAGGGATCCCGACAGAGGAGTGCTGGGGAGACCCCAAATCCCAGACCTTCCCTTTTCAAACCCCAAGCCTTGCTTCTCATTCCTTAAATCCACCATCCCCCTAGCCAGGATGAAGCTGTATGACCCAGGCAGGGCCCTGGGGATGGGTGGGCTGTCCCTGGTCCCCCAGGCCTGCCGCCAGGCTCTCACCTCCTCGCTGTACTTGCCCACGTAGGAGTAGATCTCGGAGAGCGCGCTCATGGTGTTGAACTCGTTCATGTGCATGCGAGACTGCTCGGCCAGGTAGGCGTTCATGTCCTGGTCGCTGATGGCTGGCATCTTGGCGATGTCTGAGTAGTACCTGAGGGACRGAAACCCAGGTGTGTCTTGAGGGGACAGAGCAGCGGCTCAAGAGATGAAAGTCACCAACAATAAGGAGAGAAAAACGCATCTAGAAGTGTTGGGCTCATCTGGTGAATCAGTGAAATACCTGCTCATGCTCTTCTTTTAGAGCAAGAGAGATGATTTAGCCAAAGTGGAAATGAGTGAAGCACTAATCCTCAGCACCAATCCTCAGCACCAGACATGCGTTGTATTCASTCCACCCTAATCTGAGATTGAAGACCCAAAGAGTATCCTGTAAACTTCCCTGTGCCATCAGGAGCTGGATTGAAGCTGGGTTCCTTTTTCAGGCCTTCAAGGGCTTTAAGCCCTTGCTCCAGTCCCAGACAGACCCTGCTGCCCACAGAGAGCTCAGGATTTCCCTCCCATACACAGAAAAAACCCAAACCTTTGTATTCTTTCTGGCACCATTCTCACCAATACGTCTGCCCCATTGCTAACACCACCCACCTCCCCCACTCAGTCTAGTCTGTCCCAGCGACTCCACTGCTGCTCAGCATCTCCTTTTCACCCCAAATTTTAACCTGGCATGATATTTGTGAAAACAGCCTTCAAATCCAGTCTGACTGGGAAAAATGTGCTTTTCTTAGGAGTCAACACCGTTCCCCTTGAGCTAAGGAGGACGGGGGTTTTATCCATAGGGCCTGGATCCCCCAGGATCATTGCCCAACAGGCTCCATCTGCAGAGTGGTGTCTCTTTAAGGAAGTTGCTGTTTTTGCTGTCCTCTGTCCCCCGGGTAAGGCAGGTCTTGGAGGACAAGGTTTGCAGCAGGTAATCAGTCACTGTCACTCGCAGCTGTGCTCTGCTGTCAACCGGTTAATTAGACGCCATCATTTACATTTTTAATTTCTGCAATTTGACATTTTGTGCAGGAGGGAAAAAAAAAAAAAGAAGAAGAAGAAGAAAAAAAAGAAAAGCCCGTAGCTGCAGCAATCCACAATTTTATAATTAGGAGGCAGAGGGGACRGGGAGCCAAAAGAGCTGACAGGTGTCCTGTAAACAGCGTGGAGACACCTGCGGAGCTGGAGGCTGCTCTCCACTGCAGAGAAATGGGACATGGAAGTGCTGGATGATGAGGATCCTTGAGGTGGATGAGTGGGAAAACACTCCCCGTGCCAGAGCGGGGTGAGCAGCTGCTGGAGTCTCCCGTGGAAGACGGCGCAGTGCAAGAGCGCGGGGGGAAACCCTTCCACACCARGAGGCTCCAGTTGTGCTCAGTCCGGGTTTGCGCCCTTCAATCCCATCCTGATTTGCTGCAATGGGTCGGTCTCAGCTGCTATCCTGGTTTTGGTGGTGGGATGTTGATGGAACYCTTGGGAGAGGAAGGCATGGGAGGCAGAGGTCCTTCTTGCCTGACTTTTTCAAGATCTRGATTCTGGCTCATCATAAAAACCTCACGCAAACCTCCTTAATTTTGCTGCAACTTCCAGCGGGCACAAAAACATCACTGTCCCTGGACTCCTGGCATCTTGTCTTCTGGGCTCAGCACCAGCCAAAAATCCTAACTCAGTCCCATGGTCTAAATATTGATCACTCCCAATGCTCCAGTGAAGAGCGGTGTSGGATTGTTTTTCTTTACACTCTGCCTAGCCTTCTGTCCCCAAATGGACCTGAACAGTTGTCTGTGAGTAAAGTGAGCATCCAGAAATCCCAGGACCTGTCCTGCAGAACTACCTCCAGGAGAAGACACTGAGCAGGATGAATGAATATTCCTAGACCTTTGCCACCCCCAGAAAAACTTAAACAGGTCTCGGCATCGCCTGCAGGACAAAATCAGACCCGTGCTTCACAGACAGGAGGAAAAGCATCAGGAACTGGTGGCATCCACGACATTGCTGAGAAAACAAGGAATCTTATGGTCATAAAACAAGGAATCTTATGGTCAAAACCCAAGGGATCTTCTGGTCAAAAAGCAAGGTGCCTTGGTACCAGAAAAAAACCCTAAATCCGGGTGCCACCAGCACAGTTCACAAACTTGTGGGGAAAACAGGATGCAATGCAGCAAAATGCGTTGATTTATGGTGCCTGAGAAGAGCCCATGGAGAAGAGTCCAGCTCTTCATGAATACTGGGTAGGCAYCCTCCTGATGGGTGAAATGAGAAGARAAGRGGATTCATYGCARCAAAAATAAACCAGGTCTCTGGAGGAAAGCAGAGGTGCCAGTCTGGCTCTGACAAYCAGTTAAAATTCTCCTTTTCCTCCCTGGTTCAGCTGTCACCAAATGGTGTGGGATAGTGGGTGTAGGGGCAGGGTGCTTCCAAAAAGTGCAGCACAGACACACGAATTGTCTGCTTCTCCAAGTTTCCCCTGCTTCCCTTCCACCTGGGAGCAACAGCCTCTTGAGTCTGTGACTCAYGAGGGTCTGGAAGCTTCCCCATCCCTTTCCAGCCCTGCAGAGATCATTTCCCAGCAGCACAACATTCCCATGACTCATCCAAACAACGGAAAGCAGCAGGAAATGCTCCCTGGAGTGAAGGACAGGATGCACAAATCTGAGTTTCAAGAGTCAGAGTTTCAGGGCTGGAGGGTGTCTCTGGCCATAACAGTCTCCCCAGGCTGTGATCTCAGTGTTCTGGGCTCATGGACCATCACCCACCAAAGCATCCAGGTCTCCTCCAGACTCAGTTCCCTGGCATCACACACCTGAGCGGTCATTTCCCAGCAACACTGCAAACCAAGGTATTGTGGAAGTGTGTTTTGTGGCAAAAATAAAAGAAAAAGAAAGGGAAAAAACATGTACCAATACCCCAAACTAACGGAGTGAGAAGACATAATATCCTTCCATCCAAATTCTGCCATGGCCCAGCGACTTATTTATGCAGAAGAGTTTCTAATGAAGCCATCACTGTGCTCTCTAAAGAAATGATGAATGTGTGTGTTAAAGCATCCTAGCAGGGAGATGACAACATCCCTGCTGAGTCTTTATTTACCTCCTGTTCCAGCCCGGATCCTCAGAGGTACTTAGGGCCTCTCTGCCATTTGCATACCCCTAATGCAGAAACCACTGAGAAGCTGTCAACAAACCCCAGAGGTGCTTACATTTCCACTGCTGGAATTTGCGAGGCTGCCTGTGCTGCTTCCATCACCCTGCACACCAGAGCTGGGCTGGGTGGCAGTGCCAGGGCCAGCCAGGTGCTCTGTCACCTGAGGGCCACCAGGTCTCAGCTGGGACACGGACAAGGCTTTGACTCACACTTCCAGAGCCAGTGGGAGGTTGGGAACACAAGGCYGAGCCAGATTCCCTCCGAATGAGGCAGAAAGGTGACAAAGCAAAGCAGCAAATTTAGCTTAACCTGCCTCCAAAGGGTCAAGAGTGAGTCTTGAGCAGATTTGCTGCTACTTCTGTACTCCAGTTTTGCTCATCTCCAGTGGATCCTTTCCCAGCTGTTTCCAGAAGATCCTTAGATGCCTATCAAAAGATCCAGCCTTATGTGTTTGAGTTTCCCCTGAATACAGGGGCAGCCTCCATTCTTACCYCAAGGCTGTTCAAGGATGTGACAGGAAATTTGTTCGTTAGACTTCATAAGAATTTAAAATKATGAGAAATTGGGGTAAAGCCATCATTCCAGCACTCCAGCGCAGATGGAGGATGTGAGGATAACCAGGCCATGGGATGTGTCCTCATAGGAATCACGAGCACAGTAACCCAGCCTGGCTGGAACTGGGTAGCCCATGAGACCATCCCCTGCCACTGATCTATGGAGAAGGATTTGGGATGCACCAGCATACAGTGCTCCCTCTTATCCTGAAAAAATAATTGTTCCTTCCACAAACTCATCTTTCCCTGTTTTGCCTTTTGTTTTTTGTTTTGTTTTGTTTTGCTTTGTTTTGCTTTGTTTTCCCAAGGAAAGCAACACAACAGTGACCCGGGAATACACCACAGCGACCCGGGAATATCTCCTGCCCTCTGTTTATCCAGGGATAAACGCTCTTTCCCTCGGTGCCAACCGGGAAGGGCTCCTTAGCGGAGCTGTTTCACAAGGATGACTGTTCCTGCTGCCACTCCGTAACTCATTAACTCATCAAAAGAGAAGAGAAAAGCCACGCTGCCAGTGCTTCCTCCCCGGCCTCAAATTTCCCAGCCCAGCCCATGGTTTAGGCAGCTTAGCATGGAGCTAATTGCCTTCCAAAAGATCTCTTTGTCGCGGCTGTTGTTTGTGGCTGGGATGGGACCGCGCTCATTAATAACCATTTTAGCATATGAAAAGCTTGTAACGAATCCATGTGCTGCAGACGGCAGACGCAATTACAGCAATAACATAATTAGGGTTATGCAATAGCCGCCTGTATCCAGAGCGCTGAAGGAGGGAGAGGTGCCCGAAAGGGATACGGGGGCCTGTTACAGCAGGGAAGGGCTGATGGAAAGCTCGGGAACAACCAGCTCTTTGACGGGATGCAGTGAAGCACCGCAAGGACRCGCTGTCAGCGCTTGTGCTGACATGGGATGGCAGTTCTAGTTTCCTGGGGAGCATCTGAGCCGCTGCTGRGGCACTGGGATAGATTGCCCATGGAAACTGTGGCTGCTCCATCCCTGGAAGTGCTCAAGGCCAGGCTGGATGGGGTTTGGACCAGCCAGGGATAGTGGAAGGTGTTCCTGCCCATGGCAGGGGGTGGAACTGGGTGATCTTTAAGGTCCCTTCTAACCCAAAGTGTTTGAGGGCACGATTCTGTCTGTGTATGCAAGCCCTAGGCAGGGGAATGATTTTATTTCGCCTGGTTTTGGCTTTTCCTGCTGCTTTTCACCTCAGAATAAAGAATGGAGAAGGGATGGACAGCGCTGATTCCATGGCTGAGGAGTGAATTGGTGCACAGGTAGCTCCTCTGGGAGGAGAAACCATCTAGCACCACCTCGGTGCAGAGGACGTTTGGGGCTGTACCCTCCACGTGTGGACACATTTTCACCTGCTGGAGGCTGCGCTGCCTGAGCACAGCTCGTTACTGCCACGGGAAAACATCGGGGGCTTTTTTTGGAGATAAAAAGCGAAGCGAGACAAGCGAGCAGTCTCCAGATACACCGAAAGCTGCCCCAGAGAGGCAGGGAATGAGCCGTACCCCCTGCCCGGGGGATGCGTGGGCTTTAATTACAGCCAGGGAGATTCTGGCTGCCCGGCAGGGAAAACACTCTGATGGGAAGGACAGGGAAGCASGGGGATGGATTGCCTGAGGACAGCRGGGGCTCTGTTGTTGGAGGCCTTTAAGAAAGGGCTAGACAAGCATCTGCCARGAAGGCTTTAGACAGAGCTGATCCTGCCCTGAGGCAGGAGATGGTCGGGCTGACCTCCCGAGGCCCCTTCCAGCACTGGATTTTATTATCTCTGCTGACAACACCCCCTGCCTTGACCCTTGGTGTGCTGCTTCCTGAGCCTTCTCTCTGGCAGRGAGAGAGGGGGCACAGCAGACTGGCTCTGGAAGTAGAGCCAGGATTTGCACTTGTCATGTGATGCTCTTTTTTAAAGCCCTCGGAGCTTCTGCTTAAAACCTGAATAACTTACAATGTTGCGGTGCATGCAGCTGGTAACATTTATCATATTAAACTGGTCGGATTTGTCTTTCTTGCTGAAGTCAGCTGCAGAGTGGCCAACAGACATCACAAGCACTGCATAGGTAGAGATGTTCTAGTGACTGGAGAGCCCTGAAACCCCAAGCTGACAGTAGGTGAGACCCCAAATGGGTTTTGTGCACTCCAAACACACTCTCAAAGCACTGCCTAGCAAGCTTAAGACCTCTAAAGGCTAATGGGATGCAAATCATAGTGGCTTCATGAATAGTTGAATCACAGAATGATTTGTGCTGGAAGGGATCTTAAAGATCCTCTCATTCCAACCCCTGCCATGGGCAGGGACACCTTCCACTATCCCAGGTTGCTCCAAGCCCTGTCCAACCTGGCCTTGGACACTTCCAAGGATGGGGCAGCCACAGCTTCTCTGGGCAACCTGTGCCAGGGCCTTCCTCCCCTCTGAGTGAAGGATGTCCTCCTAATATCTTACCTAACTCTCCCCCTTTTAGTGTAAAATTGTTCCACCTCATCCTGTTACTATCTGCCCTTGTAAGGGAAAAAAAAATAGATGAGATCATGGACCCAGGATTTGGGTACCACCAGATAAGTCAGGAAGTGTTTGCACCCAGGTTAACACAATAAAATGCAGGTGTTATWACTCCAAATCCCACATATCAGATCACTTTAAGTTCTTTTAATCCAAAACCTGGCAAGCCCATTTGGAATGGTCTTAATGGGATGACTCTTAAGCTAAGAACACTTGTGATTGTCTGCATTGACTTTAAGTTTTCCTTTGAGGGGCCATTTTCAATGCACAATAAGCAGCCAAAAGGAGACCGAGTCCCTGCAGGGATGAGGGGRAAAAAAAAGCTCCAGTTCCTCTCCTTGCAGCACTGCAGGTATTTGGGGCACCAGTGTGAAATGGAAAAAAAACTCTTTGGCTTCCGCTTTTTGTGCTCTGCCCCTTTTCAGTCTCCCACATCCCCGCCTCGGTGCCAGGCTCCGGCAGGGAAACATCATATTGATTGTGATGCAGGCAATTAAATGGTGTTAATGAAGTTCAAACAAGTGTTATCATAAGCTTGGCAGCATGGAGGGAAATGAAAGGTCAGCCACAGCCCTTTGTCATCTTTTCWGTGTGGCGTTGAATGCTAATGAGACGGTCCCAATTAGAACAGGCTCCCCTTTGTATTGCTTGGGGATCGCATCAAATGCTCCCAAGTTCTCCAGATTTCCAGGCTCAAAGGGGACATTTGAAGTAAACTTGAAAAGATGCAGATCTGAAGCTGCTCTAATGTAAATTCAGCAAAGCCTATGGAGTTTTACCAACTGAAGTCAGATGAGATTCTGCTCTACCGTTCCCATTCTTTTCCTCTTTTTCTTTTTTTTTTTTCCCCAATAGGCTCATATAATGATAATTGAAAAGCCTCCACTTTGTTTTAGAACTACAGCCTGACTCTTCGTGGCTTCAACAAAAGCCAAGTAGCCTGTCCCCATTTCCTGGGTTAATTCTCCTGCCTCATCAGGCCTCGTGTTCTGCAGCAGGAAATCCAAGATGTGGCTGCACCAGGACGCTTTTTAACCATGTTTTCCCAGCTCTCTGGGTGTATAATTTGAACAGTGAAGCTGTTTTTTTTTTTCCCAAAAGCCAGAATTTGTCAGCTGGATTGTTTCAGCGGGCAGAGCCAACCTCTGCTTCCAATAATGTTATAAAAGGACTATCATAAAATCATAGAATGGTTTGGGTTGGAAAGGACATTTAAAGGTCAACAAGTCCAACCCCGCTGCAATGAGCAGGGACATCTTCAACTAAATTTAAGTGATGCACAATAATTTTTTTGCTGCTGTTGTCAGGAAATCCATTATCTTTAATAATTATAAAAATGGGCACTAAAACAACCAGCCTCTCAAAATGTCAAGGAAGATCTCCGTTTCTTATATTCTTCTCCATTAGGTCGACATGGAATTGCGAAAGTTGGTAAATTTAAAGTTTTTTTAATTAGTCATTGTCATGCGTCCTCATTCTGAAGGCAACACTTKACTCATAACTGAAAACATGAGAAAATCCTACTCTAAAACAAGAGCTAAACAAATAAAAACCCTGGAGATTCCTGATAGTCYTGGTGTTGAAATCTTTTGGGATCAAATTTCCAGTTGACCACTCTGTGGGGGTAGACCACTGGTCAGGCCAGAAGCTGTAACTATTCCCTTCCCAACGCACATTCCCAGGTGGAAAATGAATGTCTGAAGGATGGGAGGGAAGTCCTGTCATCCCTGCCTGCTTCTCATGCCAAGGTCATTTCCTGCTCCGAGTTTTGAGACTCCTAAAGGATCCACACCAAGAAACCCATGGTTTCAAAGGGTTCTTGGAGCAACCCAGCTCAGCTCTGTTTCCAGAGCTCCTAAAAGCCAGGCAGGTTTTAATCCAGAGTGCCTCAAGTTGGGAAGAATCCACCACTGCCTAATTACCCTCTGAGAGTTTCTTCTTCATCAAAGAGGTTCGTTTGATTTCAGGTTCTTCTGATTTACTCAACCACCTCTTAAACTCCCTGACTGAAAACTCTTTTTTATCTCGTGATTCCCTCTTTGAAGAAGTCCAGTGGTCTTGAAGGATGCCCTCTCCAGCTGAGGCTGGATACAGAAATAGCTCCAACCAGTACTGGAAGCCTTTGGATTTGGAATAACTCCCTCAAAGCACAGTTGCAGAACGGAGAAAAGGAATTCATTAGCTGGGGGTAGAACTGAAATTATATTTTATTCATCCCTGATAGGTTTTTTTCTTTCATCTCCCACAGCATCCAGGTGCCACTGCCTTGAGTCAGTGGAACTGACACACAAAGATAGGAGTGGGGAAGAAGCTGTAACCATATTCCAAATCCTGCAGCCTCCCCTTGGGCTTCAGTTCAAGTTGTCAGACATCAGTGCAGATAACAACCCAGCACATGCTGGGGACAGAAATCCAGGGCTGTTTACAGGCAGCAGGAGGTGTTATGTACCTCGTTTGCAAACCCAGTTGTTTGGGAAAACTTCCAAGAAATGCAGCACCTATTGCTGGAGATCACTGGGCACCAGGATTTAGCTCCAAAAAGTTGCAAAGTGAAATCAATACTGGAAAAACAAAATGGAAACTGCAGCCTTTTGTCTATCCAGAGGAAAAAAAGAGGTGTTGCACAAGGAAATATCCTATTYTCCACTTAACTACCTCAGTTTGTCACTCAAATGTACCATCCCCAGGCTAAAATCAACCAGGTTCAGATGTAAAACAAATTCTTTGTCCACAAAAACAAACCACCCACCCACAGTATCGCTACAGCATCACTGGAGAATGACATCTTTGGRTCAGTGTTGGTGCAAACTCGATTTCTAAATGAACCTCAAACACTTCCTTCCCATTATCCAGGTCAATCCAGCAATCAGCCTCAACGCACGCTAAGAAACTTGGACACGGTACCAAAAGTAGGTCATAATTAAGCAAGGTAGCTCCTRAGAGCCCTGCAGGTTGCCTAGAAACGACATTTGCTGAAATGTTTAACCACATCTAAAAATAATTGTCCAGACAAATCACAGACCAATGGGAGAATCGTTGGGAGAAAACGCTGCCTCGTGCCGAGTAGGGGACGGAGCTCTTTGATCAGCCASGGTCCTTCCACAGAATGAGAGAAAAACCACCCTCAGCAAAGGCAATACAGGGGTTTATAGAGCAGCATGAGGTGTCTGCAGCAGCAGAGGTCTTGTACAACCTGTAGGACGTGGTAGCAATTTTAGGCCGTGCCCAGGAAGCCATCCAGGGAATTCATGGCTGAAGCTGGCTGCAGCGCACAGGAAGGATCTGTAGGGTAAACCCGCCTTTGTATTTACAGAGCAGCAACCATTCTCCATCTGTGCACTTCCCAAACCTGTCAGTAATGCCAGGCAAGTGCAGCATATTGGAAAACAAAGCACAGCTCCTGCTGGATGAAGTGCAGGATGTGCTGTTTGCTTGTCCTGGGGGAAACCCGACAGAAACTGATGCTCCAACACACTGCAGGAATTGATGTTTTGGGTGTATTCCCTGTGGAGCAGCTCTGCCAGGCACTGACATGCAGTACAGTAGGTTGAAGTACGGCCACAGGTCTTTGCAGGTGAGGACAAAATGCTTGGAAAGACCTGTGACCTTCCAGAAAATACCTGCAGAGCTTCAGTCAATCGTCTGGCATCTCATTCAAAGCACAGAAGAGCCTCCAAGGAAGGTTACTAGGAGATAATTGTAAATCCCTTGGGATTTAGGCAGTGTGGGGACTGTTAAGGGTTCTGAGAGCAGCAAACCACGTCTGGTCTGTGTGGAGGGACTGAGAAGCCCCTGTGCTTCCCAGGGCTCAAACCATCACCTCCCTTCCCTTCCCTCCTCTGCCTCTTCTCCACAGTTTCTCCCCAAGAGAAGCAAAGATGGCAAACACCTTCAGTTCACTCCTCTCATTAAATGTCCATCTCTGCTGCACGGCACAAGGGAATAAAAGGCTGGGGTGGAGATTTCCACTCAGGAAAAACCAAAGGCAAAAAGSCMAGGGGTAGTTTCCCAAAGCAGCAGGGATGATGCCTCCTGCCTCCGCCCACAAAGCCTCGTTTTATCCGTTGTGTCATTCCTATTCCCRCAGCTACAACTCACCTTTCCACCCAGTTCTTGTAGCTGGGGATGTCCTTGGCGTAGAGGAGCTTGTTGGAGGGGGAGTCCTTGCCCAGGCGGTGCTCTGAGGTGGAGCAGGAGTCCATGAAGGTCTGGGCCACCACGGACAGGCAGGCGTCCGTGATGCTGTTTTTGTGGATGTCGAACACGAACTGTGGGTTCTTGATCATGTTCACCCAGAACCGCAGGGGGAGGCTGCAAAGGGTGGGTGGGAGAGGGGACACAATCAGTGAATGGTGGATTGAAATCAAAGATCACGGCGTGGACATGAAGAGTCCGGGATAAACTTTGGTATGCAATGAATTCCTCCCCTTTGTGACTCTAGGGATGGCACTGGGTCACCTTTTGTCCCTGTTATCCTCACAAGGCAGATTTGGTCAGTCTTAAAGTCAATACAATCTTGTTGAAGGTGCACATAAATTAATGGGGGTATGATTTAGGTGATGACAAACGCTCTGAACTTCCTTGAATTAATTTGTAACAGAAAGTTGACCCTATTAGTTGCCCCATCAGATGAGGACAAACATTGCACCCACAAAAATTAATGATGGTATGAGTTACAAAGCACTGAAACAGGTTGCCCAGAGAAGCTGTGGCTGCCCCATCCCTGGAAGTGTCCAAGGCCAGGTTGGATGGGGCTTGGAGCAACCTGGGATACTGGGAGGTGTCCTTGCCCATGGCTGAGGGTTGGAACTGGGTGATCTTTCAGGTCCCTTCCAACCCAAACCATTCTGAGATTCTAAACATTTGTCATTGAGAGACTTGGCTTTTAGCCCTCATAGCAATCCCATGGGAAGGGAGGGAGGTGGAGCTCCCAGGTGGAGAGGAATTCCCAGGAATGTTCATGGCATTCACTGTGTGCTGGGACACCGTGTCCTGTCACACTCCACTTCTCAAGCCCAAGCCTGCATGAGATCGCAGTACAATGGGCAGGAAGCAGTTGCTACATGGCAGGGAAAACCCTGTTGCCTCAAGGAAAAAAAAAAGGAACTGGGAAACAAGAATTGGAGCCTTTGAAATGAAAATATATCTGCCCTGACCAAGGAAATGTTATTCCAATCACAATCCAAAGCCCTTTTCCCCCTTTTTCTCCAAAGAGCAGTTCATTTGTATGAGATGCCTGGAGGTACCTTGTATGAGACACCTCCAGCCTTTGCCTCCAGCCTTTTTGTCAGGGCAAAAGCATCCCAGTGCCCACGGCCCAGGAGCTGGGATGTGTCACTGAGCACAGAGCCCAGCTCGTTTCTCTCTCAGGCAGATTGTTCAATCTGCCTTCACTCTCTGCACCTTCCCAAGAGGAGAATATTCATCTTAGCAAATTCTCCTGATATTTCAGGATGAACTCCCCAGTTCCTTCCATTTGCTCGTTACCCCCATGTGTTCACAGCACCGTAAAAAATTAATCTCCAGGTCTGATGGATTTTGAGTAACAACCTTCCTGGCAGAGGGCTGACACCATGTTTTCCTAAACCTCTGTGTGCTCTCCTGAGCCAGCAAAATCACAGAACAAATGTAAAGAAAGCCCCAGGCGGGGAATCCTGGCAGGCAAGTTCAGGAGAAATGGGAGAAGCTGGAGAATCACAGATTTATAGAGCGGTTTGGGTGGGAAGAGGCCTTAAAGATCATCCAGTTCCAACACCCCGTGGTGTAGGGACACCTTCCACTATCCCAGGTTGCTCCAAGCCCTGGCCTTGAACAGTCCAGGSATGGGGCAGCCACAGCTTCTCTGGGCAACCTGTGCCAGGGCCTCGGGGAAGAACAAGTAAAGAATGGCAATGAGATCGTGATGGAGATGTGGGGGGAAAACATTTTAGGCTGGCAGTGGAGAGTGATCCACGCAGAAGTCCTCGTGCAGGTGTTTGGATGACAGCCACGGCCACGGCGAGCGGGAGCAGAGCGTGTGTTTGTGTGCCTGGGTGCGGGGAGGGGACGGGGGACGATGTCCCTGGCTGGGAATAACGAAGCCCGGGATGTGACTTTGAGTTAATTCGATCTGATTGAAGAGATTTCTTCACACTGCCCCTTTTCCCACATCCCCACGCGCTCTGCCTTCCCCCTCCCCCCCCTTAAATAAACCTCCTGCTCATTTAGGCTGAGTGGCTGCAATCAGCCTCAGATTAGCGCCGCAGATAATGTTAATAATATGCTAATGTTTCATTAGTTGAAAGCCTCTTTGGTGCATGGGGTTTCTTTTTTTATGTCAGGGCGCTGTGACGATCTGCCATCAGCATGGCTGGGAAAGGGGAAAAACGCAGGAGCTGGGAGCCCCATGGCTCTCCTCTGCCGTTCCTTTTATAGTCCCTGTGTTTGCACAGGAGAAGGGGAGGGAGCCGTTCCCCAGGGAGCTCTTTCCAGCAGGGAGAGGGGAGGTTTTTCTCCACCGATCCTGCCTTTTCCCGCTGTCCCAGTGCAGGTATGAGGAGGGGGCTGATGTCACACTCTGCCACTGATGTCACACTCTGTCACTAATGTCACACTCTGTCACTGATGCCACGCTTTGTCACTCACTCCAGAGGAGACTCACATCCAGCCTCAGACCCTCTAAATGCTTTGCACCATTTGAGACGCTCTCCTGGCCTCTCCTGCCACCCAGGAGGGCACARGTCTCCTGTGGGTGCTGCACATCCTCTGAGGATGTTCTGGATACCTTAAATTATCTCAGCTGGGATAGGATACCCATGTGTGGGCAARCAAATGGAGCTGAAGCCCCACTCTGATTATCCTGGGATTTCAAACACCCAGTACAGACGAAGCCAGTGGTGTTGAATCCTCTCCCATGCCTCCCTAGATATTCCTATGTGACCCTGGGCACTGCAGCAGTTAAAAACTTCATTTTTTCCTCATCAAATCCCTCAAAAATCCTGCCATTCCCATGTAATACATGACAAACTGGGATCTGTTTAGCAAAAGTGCTTCATCCCTGACAAAATCCTTTAGATTTTGGGATCTTCTGACTTCCTCGTCAGCTTGGCGAGACAGAGCCTTGTSCTTTCAACCCCACACCAGGGTCCTCAGCTCCCTCAGCAGCCAGATCCCCAAACACACATCCCTCTGCTCTCCCTCCAGCCCAGTACCTGGTGCTGGGCCGTACTGGGGTGCCTCAGTCACTCACCAGTTGCTCTTCCAGGTGTGCCGCACGTGGGGGTCGTGGATGTTGTGCTTGTCCGCCTGCTCGTCCAGGAAGTCAAACATGTACTTGATGGCCAGGGGGAGGGCACTGCCGCGGTGGGCAGTGCTGAAGATGGTCTCAAAGAGGTCATCCACGAATTTCTGGAGCGTGCCCTGTTGGGAGAAGGAGGGAAGGAAAGAGGAACATGAGGCAAAAAGTGGGGAGAGGACGCTGAGTTTTGGTACCCCACTGAAAACAGGGCACGTCTGCGGATCAGGCCCGGCTGTGATGGAAAAGTGGGGGCCATCCAATATTGGTTAAATGTGACACGACCTGGGAATTTCAGTACAGGTGTGCATTGCSACAATAACCACTACACCTCGTTTCCACATGGATTCCTCTCCTCTGCATCCCATCCCCAATGATTTAGTGCATCCATGAGACAAAACCCAGACATTTTCCATGCTGGCTTTTACCCAGGGGCATTTTTTAAGCTGGGAAAAGAAGTCAGGATGCTGTAGGGCACAGCAGAAGGTGTGGTGGAGACAAATAGGACAAGAGAACCCAGAGAGAGGCAGCTGGTTTATATATGTGACCAGTGCCATAAATAACACAAACTTCATTCCCAAGAGGCCTCCTCATTTTTTACTGCCCATGGGACTGAGGCAAATCCTAGAACATTCCAAGGATGTGTTGTGCACTTCTCTGCTGTAACATCCATCTCAGAGGTCTCCTCATGCTCCCTTGGGATGAAAATCCCAGATCCTGGGCTTGGAGAAGCACCCTTGTGAGGACAGTTGACCTTAGCAAGAAGGAGAGGAGCTGGAATATCCGAGGGTGCCCAGGCTTGGAGAAGGGGACAGCTGAGCAGCYGGGTTTTAGGGGGGAACCAGGCAGGGCACGTTTTCTCTGTCACCAGAGCTTCACAGGCATTTATGTGTGAACAAACCATCCAGCTGCTAAAATAACCCCAAATCAACTGAATCTCCAACAAACATTTCCCGATATGAAAAATTTCCTTTTCWGAGAGATGAAACTCTGCCCCTTCTCTGCAGACCCAGGAAAGAAACGTCTCCTTTCCAGAAACAAAGCCCCAGGTTCCATCAGAGTGGCTCAAGTTTACCTAGAGCTAACAAACACTTAATTAGAAAGCTGGTTCTCTGGCTGATTCACCACCAGATTTATTCTTTGGGAAACAAACAGAGGCACCTTTTGCTTGTGTGAGCTCCTGTGGGGCGAGTAAAGCCCTGCAGCACACGTCTGACTCAGAGAGGGCTCCATGAGGGGAAATGCTCCAGGTCTGACATGGAAGAGCTGCCCTCAGGTTCAGTTTCTGGAGGGAATTACTCCTCTACGTGCCCACCCTCACGAACACAGAGAAAACCTCTGAGGCTTCTAGGCAAGAGGCTCTTAGGTACCAGAGGTCAGGGATTTACCAGAATAAAAATCATTGTCAGTTTAACGAAGTATTCCTGGGGATTGCGTTACCAATGACTGCTCTCTCTGTTTCCCTCCCTCAAATGGTCATGATGAGAAAAGAAAACTGCTCAGCCCAGGAGGGGAAACAATAAACCCCCAACCTTCCTGCTCCGTCTGTTGCTGTGCAGGTTTTGCAGCTGCTTTCCTGCCATCTCCACAAAAAAGAAAAAAAAGAAAAAACAACAAAAAAACCCAACAAAACAACAAAAAAGCCAACCCAAGTGTTGAATTTGTGACCCAGAACAGAAAGCCAAAGCAGTTCAGTGGTGGGGTAGGGGCCATATCCCCAGACAACATAAATCAGCCCCAGTCCAACGCTTGCTGCTCTGCACCAGCTGGGGCCTGAGCCCCCGGGAGCAACATTTCCTTTTGACATTGTGTGATCCATAAAAGCGTCCTGATGCCAGGGAATGGGGCATGGAGCAGGGGCTAAAGACAAAGGCACTTTACCTCCAAATCCCTCTGCAGCTCAGACAGCCTGAGTGAGGCTGCAGGGAGAGCCAGACATCAGAGGAAAATGAGGTGAGGAATAAATCTGGAAGGTAGGACTTAAATGAGTGATGGAAATGCATCTGATGGGCAAACTCAGACAGCATTTGCATGAACACATGAAATTGTTTGTGCCTATTAACACCCTGACCAAAAAYGACAATAGTCAAAACTCTGTRTGTGTCTGGAGACTCAGGTCAGGAYGTCCCTGCTCTGTCCYCACCTGATTTAATCTGTATTTTCTCTTCAGAGACCCTGAGTTTTCATGTCTCAGTGGGGATGGGCACCTAACTCTGCTCTCCTTGGAGCTGGCCATCCATTCCCTACATCACGGTCAATGTAACCCCTCCAATTCATCAGCACGAGAGTCTTTATCAGYCATGGGGAAAGGTGGAGAAGGATTTGTACTGCAAAACTGAGGATTTTGTGGCATGGGAGCCCATTTTAGACAGTGAGGACAGATATATCCTTGGAACCTGATCTGAACATTTACTCCCTGGCTCTTCCTTTGCTCAGTTTTGGCACAAACCACAAACCAGTACAACTGACAACCCCAGGACCTCCCCCTGTGCTGATTTTCTCCACCAATCTCATGGCCCTGGTTTGTCACTCCTCATCGCTTTCCCAATGTCCCTTTTTTGACTCTGCTTTCTAAGCTCAAGCTCCTTCCCTACCTGCTTGGAGCTCTCCCCTTGCTCTATTATCCTTCTGCTCTTCTCTCTTTACCCCCTCTTTGGCATCCTTTGAGTGGCCTCTCACTTCTTGCCGGCCAGAAATTCCACCGCGGCCTCGACCCAAACATTTCCCCCCCGTGCCCCCCGCCCCCAGCACGCACCTTGGTGGCCAGCAGCCTGGTCAGGTAGATCTCAGAGACCATCTTGCTGCCCCTGTCGCCCTCTTTTTGGTCGCCGTGCTCGTGGTTCTTCACCAGGTGCCACATCTTGACGCCGCTCTCCAGGTCGGGGGTGATCATGGGGGTGCGGGAGCGGAGGCTGTCGGGGCTGCCCGTGTAGCGGATCATGTTCTCTGCAGGGACACAGATCCAGGGGTCTCCACGCGGCTCAGTAGCTCTTGTGTTGGGATTTTCAGGAGACATGCCGGTGACGTGCCACCAAAAGCGTTTTTCAAAGCATTTAATGTGAGTGGTTGGCTGGGCAAAGGCAAACGGTGTCACCCAGCCAGGTGTGATGTCAGTGTCTACACTATTGAATTAAATGAGGTTCAAACACTGATTTCCAGTTGGCCACACTCTTACCGTGTTCCCTGGCAAGTCTTTGGCCTGGGACAAGTGGCGCTGTCAGGGTCAGACACTGCCCTGGACTGGTCCAGGGGATGGCACCAGTTCCTCATGGTAACCAGTACGGCTGTGTGACTAGATTTTCCTATATTTTTAGCCATACCTTGCCATGCTTTAGAAATATTGATATATCTAAAGTGAAATCCTCATCTCCAGATTTAGAAGGAGCTGTCTCCCTTCCCTCCTTTGGCGTCAAAGCAACCAAACAATCCCTGCCCAGCCATCCTTCCTCACTCCCTGCTCCAAACTCCTGTCTTGACAGAAAAAAGCCAGAAGCCCAGGTGGGCCCACAAAAATTTCTTCTCCAAAAATTTTTTTAGCCTCCAAATTTTCTCTCTCTTTGCCTCTGAGTGATGGCACAAGGCATTCCCCTCTCCCTGACCTTCCAGCAACGCTGCAGATCCAGCCTTTTCCGACCATAATTAACAGAAGTGTTGCACCTTTCTGCAGCAAGATCTGAATCAGCCTCATTAATGCATTACCAATCTCTACATATTAATTATCAGATGGAATATCCTTTTTCTCTCTGGATGCTGTTTTCTTAATTGCAATTAACAATCACTTTTGACCCACCACATCTTCTCCTCCCCCTGCCTCCTTCCCCATTCCCTCCTCCTGAAAAAAAATCAAATGGCAAAAGAATTAAAGAAATCCAACAGAAATTAACCCCCCTCAAGTCTTCCTTTCCAAAGGTCACTGTGTCTTTCAGTAATTGCAACAACATGGCAAAGAGGATGAATATTAATGAGGCCTCATGGATCATTTATGTCCTTGGAGAAAGTGGAAGGGGGCACCTCTGGACATTGAGTAACTGCACTTTCCCCTAAGATAAAGGGAGTAAGAAGGGCTGGAGATGCTTTCATAAATTAAAAATATTAATAAAGTGATGTGACAGCAGCATTGGGGTTGGAGGGGGGTTTGCAGCACTCTGGTTGCACATTAGGGATGTTTTGCTTTGCTGTCCAGCATCACCCCGGTGTGACACATCCTGGGCTGCAATTCTAGTGCAGGGGACAAAGGTGTGGGTGGGTGACACTCAGGAGGTCCCTGTTTGGCTCTCCAGAGGAGTTTCCACCTGGTCTCCCTTTCACCAGGGGCAAAGTGGGAACAGCAATCCAGTGCCTTGAGATCTACTGATAAAGACTTCAAACTCTAAGTGACACTCGGTGATCTAAGAGGTGGGCAGCTAATTATACAGACTCCTCCTGTCATTAATGAGGGAGCAGAGCTTCCCAAGAGTAATCCAACCACTTGGACCAACAGCTTGGACCAGATGCCAGAGTTTTAGATGGCTAAATCCTCTCCTCCTGCCTCGTTTCATCATCCTCTCATCTGCCCATCACTCTCCCTGCTGGTGTCGGTGTCTTGTGACATTTGGGATCTCTTCCCAGTGCTCTCCCAGTCCATCCTAGCACACCAATCCTTACCATACTTGCTGGCTGACGTCCTGGACACTGTGGAGTTGTTGACTGCGTTGTAGGCAGTGACTTGCTTGGAGACTAAAGCCACCACAGACCCRTCTGGAACCTGCAGAGGAAAAGGGACTTGGTCAATAAAAGCGGCTGAGGACCCTGCCCAGGGCAGCAGGAGCTGCAAACCAGTGCCACTGCAGGCAGGGCAGCACTTTGGCCTCAAAGCTTCAACTCCTTTCTTCGGTGAGTTGGTCTAGGAATAAAAAAGGGACAAAATCTGCTGTTACACAGCCAGAATCCTGCCCTTGGGCAAAGGGACAACTGGTGACAAACGCATTCTGCTCCATTCGGGCGCTGATTCACAGCCCAGTGACGACAATGTGAGTCACAGAGTCACTCGGGTTGGAAAAGGCCTTTCAGATCATGAGTTCAACCATTAACTCAGCACCGCCGTGTTCGCCACTAAACCGCGTCCCCAAGGGCCACATCCAGAGGCCTTTCAAACACTTCCAGGGATGTTTTTCGCATTAACCTCGGTAAATCCGACAATAGGTGCATCCCAGGGAAGCTCTTACTCAGAGCAGGAGCGTGAGAACAATAACAATCACCTGAGCTACTTCAAACAGGCTTGGCTGTCCCATTCGCATGATAAAAGCGATGTGAGATGTTCCATTCCTTCCTGCTGGATTGCAGGTGGTGTCCGGGTGCCTGGTTCAAAAATTCCTGTCTACATTTTCCGCTTTGATCCCGTCCCACCCCCTCATGTGACAAACCCACTGCTGGGCCGAAGCCACCGCCACGACTTCTTTCTCTTTGCGGCGTCAGACGTGGAAAAGCAGCAGGTTGGGAGTGGCTGCTCTCCAGGATGTGTCACAGGACAGCGTTTTGGGAGACCACGGGGCCTTTTTAAAGGAGCCAGACTTCCCCTTCCTACAGCGAGGCAAGTCATGTGGGTGCCATATCAGAAATGTTAACAAGCCAGGGGCTCCAAAGAGCCGTATCAGGAACATCTGTGATAAATAAGACATCATAAAAAGGAGATGGGTGAAAAAAAACCCCTGCTAACGACATCCAACTCTTGTCTGTGTAATAATAATAATAATTAGCACTTGTGTGGAGTTTTTCATCTTCAAAGCGCTGCAGAGGCTAATTAAATAGCCCCTCAGCTAGCACGGGAGGCAATTATGGGCTCTTTGTAGTTTGAGCCCCACACCACAGATGGGGAAACTGAGGCAAAGGGAATCTCGGTGTCTGGCTCAGCACGCTCCGTGTCAGCCTTCAGGACAGCCAGGAAAATGATGTATCCTGAGGACCTGGCCTGCCCCAGCTCATCACACTGCCTGAAGCAAAAAAAAAAAAAAATGGAAAAAGCACAGAGAGGAAAGAAATTATGCCTGGTTTGTTGGTGAAATAAAGTAGAAAACGTCCTTGCTCTCTCTGGGGAAAAAAAAAAAAAATCACAATCAGCCAGCAATGCTTCAGTCAATCTGAAGTAAAAAAGTTTTGTTTCCTTTTCAAATTATTGCTTGCAGCCTCCTCAGGTCAGCTCTTCAGTGAAAAGAGAAAATAATCTTGTTATGAAACACAGATTGCTGAGGTGTGATGGAGGAAATGGCAGAATCGTCAGCATCAGATTAAACTTAATGAGGTCCTTTTTTGTTGGGTTGGTTTTTTTTCCAAGGGAGAAGCTTTTGACCAAAACTCTGTCTTTTTCATTCAATCTACCACTTGTGTAAGAGGTTTTCAGACATCTTTAACCCTCTCTTCTGGATTTCCAGGTCATGCAGAGATGAAGGGAAGCGGAGCAGGTCACCTGGGCCAGGACAGGGATCAGGGAAGGATTCCTTGCAGTGACAACTCCACTGCACCACAGTCTCCAGCCATGCTCTTTTCCACCTCCTTTTTCCAGTCACCAACCCTCCCTCTTTCCATTTTCCTCTCCTCCATCCTTCTGAACTCTGCTTGCATTAAAAGGCCATGGATTCATTGGAGAAAGGGGCATGGAAGGCCTTGGTTTTGTTTGGCTGCATGAGAAATGTTATCTTATGCTGTCCTCACCTCCTCTTCACCACCTTCGCTCACCAGGGATGTTCTTTGAGAGAGAAAGAAGATTTTTTCCTACCCTTGGCTTCGTCTCTAGCGTTGTGCAGGATAACTGGGACGAGGACAGTGGGACAGGAGGGATGTGCTCAACGTGGGGGTCCTGCCCAGCTATTGCCCACTCAACCATTCTTTACCTCTGCATCTCAGAATGATAAAATCACAGAACCATTAAGGTTGGAAAAAACCTTTAAGGTCATCAAGCCTGACTGTTCACCCAGCACGGCCAAGGCCACCACTGACCCACGTCCCCAAGTGCCACATCCACATGTTTTTTGATAACTTCCAGGAGTGCTGATTCCACCTCCCCCCTGGGCAAGGGAATAATATTTTGCCCTTCTTCTTTCTATTTTATTGGCTGATCTCACTTCTACCCACCCTTTTCCCTGGTTACCTGGTAGTGTGCCAGGGTGTTGAGTCTCTTCCAGTCGTTCTCAATCTTGGTGGTGATGTCCTCATCCTGAAGAATCATCCTCGCCCCGCTGGCTTGCCGCCACTCTGCAAGAAGAACAGGGAAACAGGGATGTTGGAGACAGGGACAGAGAGCTCTGGCAATCCCTGTGGAAATCCATCCCTGGTCCTCTCTTCTTTAGCAGCACAGACAGAGCCTTCAGCAGTGCCTGGGATCCGTGTCCCTGCCAGGACCCAGCCCAGGGAGGGCAGTGTCTGGTTTGGCACAGCACCAGAACTTGTGCTGGGCTCAGCTCATGCCCATTGGTGCACCCAAAATGCTTCCTGCATCTCAAATCCAGCAGGGATGGAGAGCAGGAAGCCCTTAGGTTCAGGCACAGYAGAGGAATAACAGGGGGGAAAGCCAGGGACAGATCCAATCTCTGCTCCGTGGAGGATGCAAACTCTTCCAGCCTTCAGTACAGGCTCCTGCTCCTGCCACTTCTCCAGCCTCTACCCTGAAACAATGGATGTTTCTCTCCAACACTGGAGCAACTCATAACTTCCCAGGGTAAAATTTTTTTGCTCAAATCTTGAAGAACACTCCATAGAATCATTAAGGCTGGAGAAGACTTCTAAATTCATGGAGTCTTGAGGAGGGTTGTCCCAGCTTTCCCCACAGAGGACTCACAGATTGGCCTAAAGTGAGGAAAACATAAACATGGCCAAAAGGAGAGGAATGTCCTGTCAGGGAAAGCTGTGCCTTCAACACAGGCAGCCTGGACCATTCAAAGCTCTCCCCTTGGCTGCCACGTTTCACTCACAGTGACCCAGCCAAGCACAGCTCAGCCAGAGCCAAAGCAAAAAGTCCCTTCATTTGCAGGAGTTAATTAAAATGAACTCTTGGATATGGAGACATCACCTGCCACCCTTGCTTGTTTTTCCTAATATAAAAATGCAAGGACCGTTGCGAATTTCTTTCGGTTTCAGCACTTTTCTTATCACATAATTAAAATGCAGTGGGAAAGCTGCAGTTGCCTTTATTATTCATTTAAATGAGCAGGAAGAGGTCAGCAACTGTGTTTATGGCTGGGTGTTACTCTGGCTGGAGACGCTCGGGGCAAGCAAAGGTTGTGTTGGCTGAGCACTGATCCTGAACTGCCCTTCACCTGCTCCAGCTCCTCAGACCCTCACCTACACCATCCTTGTGGCGTCTGAGGATGATGCTCCCTGCCCATTCCCACCTGGACCGGATTCCTGGGAACTAGCTCATCCCAGGCGCTGCTTACAAGAGCACAAAATGCTGAAGTTTGGGCTGGGCTGGGAAATGGTGCTCTTAGAAAGTGCCCCTGGCAACGCCAGAGCCGATTCTGTGGTCACTGAGTGGCTCTTGTGTGCCTTCCTCGTGGTGTCTCACTCTGACCTCTCTCCTTCAGGGCTCTGCGTGCTCCTCGCTCCTTGTCTGTCCTGGCTCATCCTTGGAGAGACACACACTCGTGTTTTGGGAGGGCTGCACATGTTCTGGGTGTTACACTGAGGGTGGGCACAGCTTTCCTCCTTCTGGGCTTTATTTGTGTTCAAGGGCTGGGCGAGGTGCTCAGAGCAGATTTCCCTCTGCCCCAGGGGAGCTGAGGACACCATGGGATGTCCCCTCAAGCTTTTTGTGCTCCTGCAGGGACACAGGGGATTCCCAAGCCCTTTCCCTTGGCATTCCTGCAGGGAAGCAATGACAGGGAAAGGACCCTCAGCCATCCCCAGCTCTTCCTGATGTCACTGCTCTGCTTCTCCCTGAGCTCAGGTGCTCACACAACGATCTGCGTGGAAATGCAAAGGGACTGGGAAGGGAAAAGGTGACCCTGCCATCCATCCTCACAGCTCTAAGTGAGCCCTGTCAGCTCCGTCCTCGCTGGCAGCACCCTGGCCCCTCTCTGCTGGGAGCTGAGCGCTCCTCTGGGCCGGCACAAAGGACAGACACACTCCAATCCAATTTGTTACACATCCACCTTCCAGAGAGAGGGAGGAGAGGGGGAGGGAGGTAAAAATCCCATTAACTTTATCAAGCCTTCCAATCAGGAGCGGTGGTAAATGCAAACTCAGGAGACAGCTGCTGTGAAGCCTTTATATTTCATTCAGCAGATAGTGTATCTTTTTATTGCACGCAGGAATTACTTCTTCTGTTCTTTTTTTTTCCTTTTTTTTTCCTTTTTTTTTTTAAGAAACAACCTTTCTGTTCAACTTGACTGGGAAAAAGGAAATTCCAGGGGCTTTAGTCAAAGAGGTGCTTCTTTGAGCCGCAGCAGTGCTTGGCTAGGGAATGACTCTATGGAGAGATGGAAGATAGGGAGATGTCATCCTGCACCTCAAATCCTGGCGAAAATGTTACACCTCCCTCGTGCCTTCCCTCTGATCCAGGTTAGGAAGAGAGGAGAAACCCAGCTCTGTTGCCAGGGTGGAGAAAGGACCAGCAGGGATGGGAATAAAAGTTCATATCCGAACCTGTAGCTGAAAGCTGCCTGGGAAATATTTCATCCTGTATGGGATGAATCACAGAATCCCAGAATGGTTGCGGTTGGAAGGGATCTTAAACATCATCCAGTGCCACCTCCTGCCATGGGCAGGGACACCTTCCGCTATCCCAAGCTGCTCCAAGCCCTGTCCAACCTGGTCTGGGACATTTCCAGGGATGGGGCAGCCACAGCTTCTCTGGGCAACCTGTGCCAGGGCCTCCCCACCCTCTGAGTAAAGAATTTCCTCCTAACATCTAATCTAAAACTCCCCTCTCTTAGTTTAAACCATTGCCCCTTGTCCTGTCACTTCAGTCCCTTATCCCAAGTCCCTCTCCAGCTCTCTCGGAGCCCCTTCAGGCATTGGAAGAGGCTCTGAGGTCTCCCTGGAGTCTTCTCGTCTCCCTAAACTCTCTCAGGCTGCCTTCAGGAGAGATACAGGCAAGCTCTCTGTCTTACCTTATATCTACCAGAGTTAGACCCAGAGGAAACATTTCCAGTGTAAGTGAACCTCACATCCCAGCCCTGCAGAGCTGAAAGGTTTCCTGACACAGTCCACAACAAACCTGAGACTGCACCACTTGAGCGAGGGCAGGGCAGCCCAGCCAGCAGCTCCCACCACCTCAGCACTCCCTTCCAAAAAGCATCCGAAACCCAGGGAAGAGCAAATGCCTGGGCATGAAGCCAAATTCCTGTTCTGTGATCCCCACACCTTAATGTTCTCCCAAAGATGGGGCATTGCGTTTGTGCTGAGAGCTTTAAAAAATGGTAATAACCAAAATCGCAAGACTTCTGTGGGCAGACGTCTTTGCTCAGAGGGCTGCAGTTTGGGGTTTTGGGCTCAAACACAACCTCAGGGTGTCCAAAATGAGTGCTTCCAGCTGACAGCCCCCTCCAGGAGCTGCCCGGGTACCCGCCAAACGTCGTGACGTTTGTGACACGCACCAGCCCCTCCGCCTGCAGCCACCCTGCGTTCACCAGCTCACAACAGCTCATCAGCTTGTTTGCTCTCTGCAGACACACGGGAGCCATCTGGCCTCAGCGTGGACAGAAAGCCCAGAAAATCGTGCTGGTGGCAGGGAACGGTGCTGCCGTCGGAAAGCCACGGATTTCAAGGCCAGGTTACAGCCATCTGCTGTGCTCCAGCCCCTCTGCGGCCCTGAGCGTTCAGAACTCGGCAGTCATCGATCCTGAGAGGATTCCTGAGGGCCAGCAGTGCTTCCTGCTCTCCCCTTGCTGCCTGCAGCATCACTGAAGGATGCCAGGTGCCAACAAGCGCCTTTTCCTGTGGAAAAGCTGGGATGGAGCTGCGGCTGGATGRGTGGATCCTCTTGTTCCTGCCTCACCCATGCCAGCCCTGCTCCTCCCCCCTTGTTATCTACATAGCTGCTGGCAAGGCTCTTCTACTGGATAAGGGGGTTTTTTGTGTTTTGATTTGTTTTGGGTTTTTCCCCCCAACTGCATCCCCAGTGCTGCAGGCCAGAGCTGCTCATTAGCCAGTCTCTTGTCACCATGGGCAAGCCTGTCCTCGGAGGGGTGCACATGCTCATTCCAACTTTCTGGAATTTTCTGGTCCTCAGCACCACTCAGGAGGTCATAGAATCACGGACTGGTTTGGGTTGGAAGGGATCTTAAAGRCAATCCACTTCCAATCCCCTGCCATGGGCAGAGGCACCTTCCACTAGACCAGGTTGCTCCAAGCCCTGTCCAGTCTGGTCTTGAACATGTTAATATTTCTTAAAAGTCCAGTTTACCCCTGGTATTTGCAGCATGCAGGTAACATTCCTGCATTTGTTATGGATGCATCCTCCATCTTCACAGCAGAACAAACACTGCCCAGTCACACCCAGTCTGAGATCTGAAGGTGAAGGGCTCTGTGGCCACCACGGAGCACCAGACAGGTCGGGGGATGTGGCTGTGAGCCCCAYTCCTCTGTGCCCTGGCACCCTGCCCTGCCCTCCCTCACGCTCACCCCACCACTCACCCCTCCCCTGCTCACTCCCAGCAGCTCCAGAATCGTCCTGGGTCTGTCCTGGATGATGTACATGGTCTGTTCTTTACTGCTGCTGCTTTTGGCAGCTTCTTTCGTTATTCCAACTGCCTTCCATGAGCAGTTGCTGTCAGGAATCCCTCCCTCCCCTGCACACACACAAACTCAAACACTTAACTTTAATCCCTGACCTCTCATTCCTGCCTTCATTACTGCTGTGAATTGCTTCTTGGCCTCAGTCCATTCCTTCTCCTTTTGGTTCCTCTACAGCTCTGCTGGTTTTATAGACTCCATCATTTTCCAGGCCAGTCTCTTTCCCTGAAGGTCACTGAGGGTGAATTCTGGCAAATTCGGCCACAATGGAGTCCCCAGCCCTCCACCAGACACCTCAGCAATGCCCTGAGCAGATTTTTCCACGTTTTTTTCATAGCACCCTCCARGTGTGGTGCCACACCTGCCTGTGGACCCCAAATTCAGACACCCCACTCTTCCCAGCATCCTCGCTCCAGGTACTCTTTTTCCAGGGGTCTTTGGCAAGGGAGCAAGAATAGTCCCACTTATGCCTTTTCCAGACCCTTGTCCAAGATGAATTCTGTGGGTGGAAAAGCAGGATACTGGTCTTTTTTAAGCCCTCAGGGCCAAAGATTTCATAAGCCAGGAGGATTTACATCAGGGTAATGTCCCCTCTGCCCTGTCACTGTCACTGCTCTGCCTTGCAGAGGGTCTGCAGTGTCTGGATGGAGTTTGGAGATTTCCCACCTCCCCTCTCTCCCCCCCCCGGCCGGGAGCAATCCCATACCCAGGTCCATGTCAGCGGCTTTGGGCCGGTGGGAGCAGGGCACGTTCTTGAAGATGGCGTCGAGGATCTTCTCCTTGACCTGCGTGATGGTGTCGCAGTTCAGGATCTTCACCGGGATCTCGGGGCTGTTCACGTTGTCGGGGTTCACGCAGCTCAGCACCTGAGAGGGAGGCAGCACACGTGTCACAGCAGCACAGGTACCCTCTGCCTGTCCCCCCTTGTAGTGTCTGCATCCTAACAGAGGGATCCAGGGTGTAAAAGTGGGAAAAAATGGGTACCAAGAGTATTCCCTCCCTTCACGAGGGCACAGAGATGTGGTTTCACATGGGGGGGTTCCGTGCATCCAGGAATTAAAGGTGGATCAGAGTTTGGCTCTCAGCCACGTGCTGTGGGCTCCCAGATGTTGCAGCCAGGGATTTAGGGCAGATGTGAAGCTTTATCTGAGCTGGTGTCTCGTGTCACATATCCCTGGGTGGTGAAATTGTGGGAACAGCCCTTTAGATCTGAGCCTCATCTGCCTGGGATCTTCATTATRCTTAATCWTGGARTCATGGAATGGTTTGGCTTGGAAAGGGCCTCAAAGATCATCCAGTTCCCACCYCCTGCCATGGGCAGAGACACCTTCCACTATCCCAGGTTGCTCCAAGCCCCGTCCAACCTGGCCTTGGACACTTCCAGGGATGGACAGCCACAACTCTGGGCAATCTGTTCCAGTGCCTCACCACCTTCACAGTAAAAAATTTCATTCTTAATGACAGAAAGCCCATGAATACCAGCTCGGGTTCTGGTGCTTTCTGTAAAAATGGTCACTGAGATGCCAAGGTGACCTAATTCAGTAGTGGCCTCCTTGCATTGCCACCTGGTTTTCATTATTTGACAATAAAATGCTTTTCAAGCTCTAAGCCTTAAGTTTGTCCTTCTGCATAGCCTTGGAACTGAGCAGAGCCTTCTCAGAAGAATTTTATTAATCTGAAATGCTTCTTAAAAAATGCAACACGAAAGATCAACCACCTCTGCTTTCACATATAGAAGAAGAAAATCGCCCCAACTGGAGAGACCTCTCATTTCTCAGAAAGAAAATTTAATTTTCTCCACTCTGCCCAAAAGTAAATGCAAAGCATGTGGTGAGGGGGGATACCTTAAACACAGATCATTTAACAGCAATCTGCCTGCTAACCCTTGGCCGTGTCTATGCTGACCGTTCTGCTCATTTCTGGTTGCAGAGGTGTGAAGTCTACAAAGTTTTATAAACTTAGCACACCTTTGCACTTGAAAGGGGTGTTCAGTGATGCTCCAGGCTATACAGGGGCATTAAATGTTCCTGTGGCACTTTTACAAGTGCAGATATGTCACTTTTGGTGCCTTAGACAAATTTTAACTCAAATTCCCCTCTGTAGCGTGCAAGACGTGCTGGACCCTCCACCACTTTCCATCTTCACCTCCTAAGATGCAGTGGGAACTCAAAGTTGCTTAAAACAGGGTGAAATTGTATCAGTCTAATTACACACTGCCTCACCAGGCTCCCTTTGGTGATGTTATGCTCAACCAAGAGGGACTTGTGAAGCTATTGCTTACAAAGAGCTCTGTGATCTTGCTGGATGAAAGGGGAGATGTAAATAGGAGATATTGATTAGATCATAATGCTATTATTTATATGTCACTTCCAGAAGTATTGAAAAAGCATCAATTCAGATCGTAATAACGGCACAGATTTACAGTTCTGGGCCGTCTTTCATCTCAAAGGATCACAGAATTACACATAAAAAGCGCTGCTGAAATGCAGCCAGCCTTGAGGTTATTGGTTGGTGTAGCCCTCCTGGGTTATTCCCATTCCTTGCCCACAGAAACCTCTTCCTCTGCAAACTCCTGGGATTTATCCAGAAAACAAATACCCTGGGAGCCTGTACTGCTGTTAAGCTTGTGGTTGGACTCGATGACTTTAAAAGTGTTTTCCMGCCTAAATTATTCCATCACACACCTGTAGGGAAATGGAGCAGTGATGGCAGCCTGGGACAGGCTTGCATTTATCCAAGAGCACTTGGAGCTCTTTAAAACGATCTGAGCTGCCCTGCCAGGCCAATATCTGGTCCAGAAGACCCAAMATGTCCTGCAGGTGCTGGCCAGTGTCCACCACAGCAGTACCCACCATCCAGCTGGAAGGTGAYAATGCTGATTTGCTCCTGGTTATCCCTGAGTTTCACAGGGTGCCAACTTTTGAAGGTGTCAGGAAAACTCTGCCTGAGCRAGCCACGGTCATTCACACCCCAAGGAATCCTTGCTTTCCTCTTTCCCAGCTCAGCTGGAAGAAGAAGGAGCAGGGAAGGCAATTTTTCAAGGGACTGTGTTTGTGTTTCAAGCATAGAGGGGGCAGTTGGTGGTCCCTGTAAACCCCTGAATTCCCATATGTTCATTACAGTGACTGTCAAGAGTCTCCTTCCCACATTTTAGGGAATTCAAATATCAGTTATAGAAGCCAACACCATTCCCAGAGCACAGTGGCTTTGGCATATATTCCCCAGGCTTCACATCAACKCTCCAATGGTGTTTTCCAGCTGTTCTCTTGTGGAGCACCAACCTTTTAAAACTCCATACTCATAACAACCAAGAACTAATCCCACTGCTCCTGCAGTGCTGCTCAGCTGCTTCAGCACAATCCTTGATGTCACCTKGTGGGGAAGAGACCCCGTGATGGCCTGTGCTGTATTCCTATAGGATCGATCACTCTGAGGGAAGGTTTGTGATGCTGATCTCCTAAATGCTGGCAAAGTGGAGGAAGAGGAGAGGACACATCAGTGTCACCCAGGGATGTGAATGTTTTGGCACTGAGAGGACACCTGGCACTGCTGTTCTGTCACTCACTGAGGTCTGTGTCACACAAGGATGTGCCAGTTGTGGGGTCAGCATGGAACGGAATGGGACTGGGAGCACAAGAAGTAATCCCTGAGCCCTGCTCTCCCACTGACTCTGTGTGGCCTTGGGACACCTCATTTCACTGGATTTGTGTTTATTGACCTTTTTCTACATCCTTGGGGTTTTTTCATCTGCCAGCCCTTCCAGCCATGAGCTGTCTCTAAGTGTCTGTGCACACGCAAAGCTTAGCTCGGCTAAGCCTGACCTCCACTACAGATCACTGGCATTTAAATAATAAAGGCACAGTTTGTGGTTACTCATGTGGTCACCCTGGCTCTGAGTTTGAGTGGTTTTCCCTGAGACCAGGCCAACCCCACAGTTTCTGTGGAATTTCTCTCCCAGGGACAGAAATTGTTCTTTCCCTTCCAGTTTTGGCTGGAAGGTTCCACGGGGYTTGCATGCAGTGAGGCTTGGTGGAGAAGAAGGAGTGGATGGTTATCCATCTCCCAGTGATGGCAGAGCAGTGGCAGCAGGGAGTGAGATATTTGTTCATCTGGATTCTTGTTTGGTGAGTGCCTAAAAGATCCTGGATTCTGGCAAAGGCAGATGTCACTCAGCAGGGATGAGATCTTCCTGTGTCCCACAGATGYAATAACATAGCTGGGATTTTAAGGGCACTGCAGACCAGAGATGATGAGMACTGAGTGGTAGTGAAGGCACTAACACAAGAGGGAGTTCTTCTGAGGGGAAGCTTGGGGAAGAGCCAGTGTTRAACTGCAGCTGTTCGTTCTGGGAAATCACATCTGTAACCAGCTGAGTTTCTGCTGGGTGAAAATTCCCTTGTAAGAACAGGAATTGTTATAGACTGCTAAGACCCCAGGACGGGGAGGGCTGCTTCCTTGGAAAACTGTAGGAACTGGCAGAGACTTGGAGCTACCTGGTTTGGAGAGAAATCAGGCCAAAACAAGCTAAATTTATTGTGTGAGGTGTGTATAGCAAAATAAATTAACTCCAGATGTCTGAATGTGCTCTGTCCTATTTTTTTTTTTGCCTGGATAAGTCAATTCCTTTGGACCTGTTCTTCATTCAAAGCACATCCAAAACTACATTCTAAARTATTAGGTCATAGAATAGAATCATAGAGTCATGGAATCATGGAACGGCTTGGGGTGGAAAGGATCTTAAAGCTCATCCCATTTCACCCCTGCCATGGGCAGGGACACCTTCCACTATCCCAGGTTGCCCCAAGCCCTGTCCAGCCTGGCCTTGGACACTTCCAGGGATCCAGGGGCAGCCACAGCTTCCCTGGGCAACCTGTGCTGGGACCTCACCACCCTCATAGGGAAGAATCTTTTTTCTAATATCTAATCTAAACCTACTCTCTGTCAGTTTGAACTCATTCCCTTTAGTTCTGTCACTCCAGGCCTCTGCAAATAATCTCTCTCCATCTTTTCTGTGGGAATTCCCATATTACAAACACTGAATCACTTCTGGCTTTATTTCACTACTATATATTTTTAATAAAAGATGTCAGGCGGCCCAAGGAAGGTAAAGAAAGGACAAAATAAAACAGAAATCAAGAGAAACAGAAAAGAAGAACAATCCTATTCATATTCTGCTTCTTCTTAATCTCCTTCACCGGAGCTGATCTCTGTAAATCTGCTGAGATTCCTATCGGGATATATTTGTCTGCTCTTGAGATGTAAGAGGGAGAGCTGATTATCATCAAACAGCACAAAGCAAGCAGAGGAGAGCTTTGTTCAGCCTGATGTATAATTACTACCCTTTGCTGGCTGCTTTGGATCAAACCTAAAAGGATCGGGGGGGATTTCCTCTAGTGAAAATGATCACTCTGTATCTGCATTTTTTTCTCCCTTCTGCTCATTTTCTCCATGTGCGATCAGCCCTCTGAATTTTCAGACAACCACACGTGACAGCAAAGAAGCACCACGCTGCCAGTTTAAGGGGAAAGCCAGGTTTTTAATATGCAGAATAAAACTGGGGCCTTATTTAGGAATGAAATCCACCCCCTCATGAGGCTTGGGTTCAGTCGAAGCTCAGCTCTAGACTGGAGTTACGGGAGACAAGAGGGAATTTCTGGCATCAGCCCTCCTGAGCTAAGGCCTAAGACAGGTCTAAGACTTGGAACTAGATGATCTTTAAGGTCCCTTCCAACCTAAACCATTCCATGATTATGCGATTGGACTCAGCTCTCAGACGTATCTAGAGTTAAGTGAGATGAAAGTGCAAATAAAATAATCTGTTCGGTTTAGAGCATCTTCTGACTGTCCTAAAATTTGGCATTGGGGTTTTTTGAGAACAAAGACATGGGAAAGAGCAAAATTACAAGGATCACTGAAGGCTTAGAAAGTGTTCTTCATCCAGCAAAGACTTAGAAGCTCCGTGGATTTAATGCATCCGGGAAAGAATGAAGGCCCACAAACACACTAAGAAGAGATATCTAATGCTCTTTAATTGGTGCTCTTTAATCAAGTGGGGAGGGGGTGTAATCTCAGAGCAGGAGCTAAAGCTGCACATATGCAATGGATATCTTGCACCATGCAGACAATTCCATTTCGAAGCAAACGGCTCAGTGACAGGGATTAGTTTCCTTTCCCTTGAAATCTTTAAATCAAACTCCTTTTATTTTGACTTGTGCTTTCTCAAGAGGGATGGCTGCACCAGCTCTAGAGCTGACCTCATAGGTCCCTCCACTGTGTACCTCTGACTGCTCCTTGATGCTGAAATCCTCGTTGGAGGAACACATTTTTGATTTGAATAGCCAATCCTCAGCAGCTTTACCCTGCTGGGACCCAGGAATGAATYGTCCCAGAGGGTCAATCACTGGCTTGTGTTCTCTGAATCCCCTTTGGTTAGAAAATTCTGGACAAGCCCTTGGGAAGGGGTGCCCAGAGCACTCACCAGTGTCTTGTAGTCGATCTGCTGTCGGATGAGCTTGTCCTCGCTCAGCGAGTACCGCGCCTCCCCCGTGATGGAGTCGATGGGACCCTTCTCCATCTGCTGCTTGATGGCACAGAAAAGGGAGAAGAGAGGTTCTCCAGCACACTCCTGCGGGGAGGGAAGGGAACCAGGAGGTGAAATGAGAGGACAGAAGTCAACCTAGTCATCCCAGTGACTGCCATGGTTTGCCATCCCACATCACTCCTGACAGACACATCGGTGGGAACCAGTTTATTCCCAATAATCTAGGGTCAGAGGTGACCCTCCACCTCCACAGAGAGCAACCAGCCCTTGGCCACATGGTGGGACTCTTGGGGATGGTCCCGTGTAGGGCCAGGAGTCAGACTCGATGATCCTTGTGGGTTCCCTTCCGGCTCAGRGTATTCTGGGATTCTGTGAGTCTGTCCTGTCATGGGACAAAGGTGTCTGTTCCCTGGCAATGCTGGGGCTGTTCAAGGGCTTGCCACCAGGCCAGAGCTTTGCCCTGGAGCGGGTGGTGGGATGGGTCCCGGATAATGTGGAAGCAAGTCTTAAAGGGAGGTGGAGGCTTGGWGCCCCATCCTGGGAGTCTGGGCAGAGTCCACAGGCTCCCTGAGCACTCTCCACCTGGAGACAAACATGAATGCTCCAGCAGGGACCCAGGGGAGATGTTCCCCTGGGTCTGGGTGATGGTACCAGAGGTGTGGGGCCCAGCCCCAGGCAGAGACAGCAAAGCACGTCTCCCCCTAATTTCTCCTCATTCCCACTCACTGCTCTCCTCTTTCCGCACTTTTCCTCCCTTGCTGCCCTCCCTCAGTGCCACGCACCCCCTRCTTCCTGCTCTTGCCTCCCTTCCCTTTCATCCCTCCCCTCCTCGCCCTCTCCTCTTGTGTCCCGACTCAACGAGCGAGGTCATTTTCCCCTSGTGTAAATCCCAGCGAAAACAAGTTAATAATCGGCAGCAAAGTGGCCCCTTTTTCAGTCCCTACACCTGTCTCCCACTTAATTAGCTTATCTGCCAGCAGCATATTGCTTCTGTGTGCCTGTCTCCTGCCCTTATCAGGCCCCTGCTCAGGCTAAGGCAAGGAGACAAGTAGCTGAGTGGGGTGAAAAAAGCCTATTATAAAAGCAGCTCTTTAGAGAGTTGCCTCCTTATATCCTTCCCTTTCAGCTCAAAGCAGAGATGTGATACAGAAGTCTCTGAAATTACCTTCCAGGGACCTTCAAAACTTTCCCGTGTGTTCATCGTTGAACTGGTTGTGCCTGGGGAGAAGGCTCAGGGGGTTGGGGGTTATTTGTAAAGCCTTGGATTGCCAGGCAGAGGGGTGGTTATGCTGTCCAAATGAGGCTGGGAGGTGGGARGATATTTAGCAGCCTCAGTGGGAGTGGGGGAGAGGTGCAGAGCTCCTGCCAAAAAGGCTGGCTCAGAGCTTGGTGCCTTGRGAATTGTCATGCTCGAGGCTCAATGTGTGTCCCCAAGGGGAAGTGGGATCACCCAGCAGTCAGTGGCAGGTCTCAAAGGCTGAAAGACTTTTTTTTTTTTACTACAAAAGCCCCAAGGAGAYTTTCCAGGAGGAGTAAGAGAGCTCAGGGGATGCCTCAAGTTCTCTCACTCARGTTCTGATGAGTGTCCCTCCACTCCTCCTGGGGCTGTGCCTCAGCACTGCCTCTGAGCTGGGGTGGACGGAGGTCTCCATCCTCTGTGCACTGAGAATATSGGTCACCACATGATGGAGACCTCAGGCTGCTGGTGAAAGGAGAGCATTTCCCATACAGGTCTCAGTCAGGCTCTGAAATCCTCCCCATTTCAGCACTGGCCCTTAGATCCCACCTCTGTACAAGAGAAAGATCTGGATCAGGTCTTTGTTCTCCCTGGATCAGAAAATAGCCCATCTCCTATTAGGCAGTGACCTCCTTCCAGAGGCAAAAAAAAAAAGCCTTTTACTTTATATCTGGGAAGTTTTCACCCCAACTAAACCTCACCAAGAAGAAATGCATTAAATCAACTGTTTTTCCAGGTGGGCTGCTCCCCTTACCTTGAGGAACTTGTAGAGGAGGAAGGTGAACCAGTTGGTGAGCATCTTCTCAGCCACAGACTCTGTCCTAAAACCAACCAAGGAGAAAAAAGAAAATTGGAAATGAGTCAGTCAAGCTGGTCATTTGTCCAGTCAAAATACAGGCCTTGTCCATCTTCCTGACCGATGGAAAGTCTGGCATGGCACCATCAGGATTTAGCATGTCCTAGGCTCCCTGTTTTAGTTCTGGATTTAGGAAACCTGCAGGAAAATCCTTGCTGCCCCATTGGTTCTCCTGTGGCTGCAAGTCCCTGTATATGCCTGTTTTTCAGTTTCTCCAACAAGGAAAAGGAATTGACAACATTTGAGGGAACCTTCTCCGAGGAGCTCGGGGAGGATAAATCCATCACGCAGAGGAGCTCAGAGCGAGGCCATATGTCAAGCAGGCTGCATAAATACTCGGGAGAGACAGCTCTCAGTCCCTGGGGAACAGTTATCTGGCACTGCCTATCTCCCTGGCATTTGGGAATGATTACACTCCTCAACGTGTCAGTGTGGTGCACACACAGAGCTCATCCTTCTGCCCTTGAACACTGTGCCCTCAATCAAACAAAAATCCACCTCGAGGCTTCAGGCTGAGCTTTTCCTGCACAAGGACCTGTAAATGTGGAGTGGGCATCAGCAGCACAGGATAAACCTGTGCTGGCTCCAGGACAAGAAGAAAGAAGAGCCCCTGCCTGAGTGAATTAAAGTGGGTCCTCCTCGTCCTGGCTCTCACCAAAGCCACACAGAGGTTCTTGCTTGTTGTTGTTGTTGTTGTTGTTGTCGTCGTTGCTCTCTGCCCTGAAAATCTCTTTGGGGCCATAAATGTCACGTGGGACGGACACTGGACACAGGTGAGGTGGGAAAATCATTTCTGCCAGCTCTTTCCTTCTGTCTAACACCTCCAAAACTGAAAAATATTCCCTTTCACAGGCTCATGGGGAGGGAAGGGAAGCATCAAGCTGAATCCAGCTGCTCCAAAGAGCTGCCTGAGGACCTCACACCAACATCTCACCCAAGGCACTGAGTTATTCACATGTTCAGTTCTGGGGCTGCTCAGTGCAGGATTTCCATCTCGGAGCACGAACCACATCTCTGACTTCTCCTTGTATTTCCAGGGTTTGGAACAATGGATGTGCCTTTGTTCACTGGCTCTCCTTCCAAAGGYCACAATTAATTTCCAACAAAGAGGGCTTGAGTTAGGAAAGAGCTGGAAGAAGGAGAAAGAGGAAAGATGGGATGCTCAGGACAAGACAGGAGTGAGCAACAAGGGAAGATAAAGAGATGAAGAAAGGGGAAGGAAAAGAAGAAAATGAAGGGGSGGAGACAGTTGGAAGGAGGCAGTGCCATCCAGTATCAGAGGAAAAGCACAGACAGGAAGCCTGGGGACAGCTGCAGGGTGGTCACCAGCCAGGCTGCAGGGATTGAATCACATCAGGGACTCAACTGACACCAAAGCAAAGTCCAGTCTCTGCCCCTGGCATTGCTGCCCTGAATGCCAGGAAGTGCCTGCTGCCCCATTTTTGCTGGTTCTCCACAGTGGGCCGAGTGCCAGATGAAAAAGCTCCCAGCAGAGATCTTATCCCTGTCCAAGCCATCCCTTGTAGTCACTCRAGGGCTCCTCAGAGTCAGCTCTGAGCAGTGGCAAAGGCCACCCCTCTCCAGAAGACTCCCCCTGATTTTATTTAGGGTCCTTGAATCAGGAGGGTTGGTTCCGTCTGTGAAAASGAGATGAATCTGATCCTAAAGGGAGAAGAGGCAGCACCTCCCTAGGCAGGGAAAGCACAATAATTCCAGAGCAGTAGATTCCTAATGCAAGGTTTCCCGCAGAAGTGCGGAGTTTAGACCTTAGACCAGCCCTAGAAGCACCAATCCAAGCTTGTTCCCTGTTTAAACCAGTTCTGTTGTCCCACTCTTCYGCTGATTTCCACAAACTCCCAGCACCAGTGCTCTTGGGAGACACAGGAGATCCCACAATGCAGCCAAAGACCCTCAGTGTGTCCATAGTTAACTCACGAACAGGAAACAAAGCTGGGARTTCCATGTCCCAGGCAAGAGATGGAAGAAGTTGACACATTCTCACCAGGGATATAATACAGCACATATGTGATAGACTTTTAGGTCATGATTGGAGTTTTGAGGTTAAAAGGAAACACAAATATAATAAACACACAAGGAGTCCAAAATAAGAATTGGGCTTTTTCTGTCCTTAGGAAGCTTTCTGGAGGATCSTCCTGAAAATCCAGAGGGAGTTTAGCTCTGTAACTTTTAACCCTTGACTACTTTTTGGTTAGGGAGGAGATGGAGCAAGACAAGAAACACCCCTTTTCTCCAAAGATGATTATGRTGCTGACGTTAGACAGCGGGAATGGCACTCCCAGCCCAGCTCACTCCACGCCTGGGCATCCTTACCTCCGGAGCAGCAGCTTGGGGTGGTTCTTGCTCTCCAGGTTTTTGTCTATGAGGTCGGCCAGGAGCTGTTTGAGGACGTCGGTGGCGTACTCCAGCTTGCTCTGCAGCACCGTCATGATCAGCGAGGCCACGTTGCCGCGGTCCCGCATGGAGAAGCTGCGCTGGGACTCCAGGGTGCGGATGAAGGACAGCAGGAAAACCTTGTTGTTGATGAGCTGGGCAAAGAGCTTCAGGCCCTTCTCCACCCGCTCCTGCCGGTAGCCAGGGACCTGCACAAGATAAAGGGAGTTTTTCCCTTTCCCTCATTTCCCGTTGTCRGATCTCCCTTTGTCACACACCCTTTGCTYCCCTCTCTGCCCTCATCCCTCCAGCTCCTCCAGCTAAGGAAAGGCAGGAAGAGAATCCACACATCATCTAATGATCAGGAAGTCTGAGAAGACTCCCAGCCAGAGCCAGATGATTTTTTCCAATCCTATGTTTCCCTCTCTGAACAGCACATCCAAAAGGGATTGTTAGTGCCTAAATGTGTCGCCTTGCCACATTATATTTTTATTTTAGCCAGACTGAAGTCTTACTCTAATTTCACCCTGCAAGAAACCTTCTCACAGAGGTTTGGGGTTCAGCTTTAGGGAGCTGGGAGAGGCAGCAAGGAAGTGAATGGGAAAGAGAGGCTGGGGTGAGGTTTAAARGACATGAAGAGATGCAGTGAGGCAGTGGCTGAGATGGTGACCGTGCAGATGGGCCTTGGTTTGAAGAACTGGGTAGATGGAGGTGCGAGAGGACAGCCTGAGCTGGGACCTGTCTTGGAGGTCCCACTGCAGCAGAACSCCTGGGTTTGGGAGGTAAGTGGTTTGGAGACACAGAGGTTGATAAGTCTCGTATCTCTCAGCTGTGAGAGGCTGGTGAAGTAGTTTTTATATGGAAGAATTTAGAATTTATGCTGGAGCTCGGGATCCACACTCCACAGTGGTTTTTTTGGTCCTTCTGGCTCTAGGCATTAATGGAACCTAAATAGAGAACCCCAAACTCATGCCTCCATGTTGCTGAAGCTGATCCAGCCCTTGGAAAAGCTTCCCTGGAAGCTGGAGGCTCTCACCACAGAGAAAGATGTCACCAAGGCATATATGAACTAATAACCACCCAAATTTGGCACTTTAATACAAAATAAGTTGGCGTGCTTAAACAACCAAGCAATTCAAGGCCCCTTATAGAGTCATTACTTTTTCAGTCTGGAAATTAGAGTTCCTAACTCTTTTTGCATCCAGCAAATAAATTACTTCCTAAATAGCTCCAGACAACCAACCAACCAACAAACCACCACCACCCAGCCCGCCAATAATTATGTTTAACTCACTTGCTTGAACATTTAATATTGTCTATCCCTGGGTTATTAYGGAGAATTAAAACAAAATAACAAGAAAAGTATTTCGTGCTGCATCTGGAAGCAGTTAATTAGGAAATGAGCTGGAAATAAGTAAGACCTCCTCACTGTGGGATCTGTGCTGGGGCTTCTGCAATAAATAGCAATTCCTCCTGGGTGCTACAGAGAAGGGAGCAGAGTGGGAGCTGCCTTCACCATGGTAGCCAAAGATGTTGACACTGAGAGAGCTGTTGAAGCTTTACAAAGGATTAAGGAGAAAAAAAAAATAGTGAATGGAATGAAAGGGAGAGGAGATCAAAGGTGTTGGATTGAAACATTAGCTSAGTGTGTCTCTCCGTTTGGGAGCGTCCGTGCTGAGGCCTCTGCAGGGGTCAGATGCTGCTCTGTGATCAGCTGGCCGGGRTTAATGAATGTGGGGATTGCAACTGGCTGTGGGCACGATGGAAGTGTTTGTGTGTGTGCACACAGGGGAGAGGGAGATCCAGCACCCCTCGCTTCTCCTGCTCGTTTGTGGGAGCTGCCGGGCTGCTCGTCCCGAGGGAAAGCAGCTTGAGGCCACTCGACCTGCACCCCAAATCTGTATGGGGTATGCAACTCAGCCTCCTGCCCAGTCCCACAAGCCCTCCTTGCTGACGGATCAGGTCTTTCAGTGGCTCTCTCCACATGGTTGGATGAATCTTGGCTCTTYCGAACGGCAGGAGCGAAGTCGAGCAGGCATCTCTGATTACACAGCCAGCCGAGCGTGGTCCTGCCTGTGCCAGCTCCTGCTCCTCCTTCCTGCCAACCAGCCCAGCCCTGGCCTCCAGCAATCTCCCAGGCCCGTGCCAGAGCCTCTCTGGAGATCAGAGCCTGCCAAGGGCTTTGCACAGAGCTCAGCCAACGCCTTGGCCATGGCATAGCTCCTGATTCTCCGGCCCAGGTATTCCTAGAGCAAAGCCTGTCCGCCTGCCAGAGCCTGGGGCAGGGTTTAGCTTGGCAGACCTCACCTGGGCTCCCTTCAAGCTGCCTGTCAGCACTCAGGTGGCACAAGGCTGTGTGTGGACCCCAAGAGTGGTGGGCAGTGTCCCGCTGTCCTCCCACTCTCCCTCCAGAGAGCTGGATGTGGGCAGGGTATGGACAGAYGGACACTGTGGATTTCTGACCTCCCTGCAAACCACAGAGTGCAGCAAAGTTGAACCTCCCTCAGTGACAGGAGGTTGTTTTTATAGGGGTTTGCCACAAAAAACCCCGATCTCTTGGTAGAGTGAGGGTCATGCAAAGCTGGAGTGACACAGGCAAACATGCTCCTCTGTCACGCAACCTTTTTTCCTTGCCCCTGCAAGGCAGAATATAATAAATCCAGTCCAAAAATCAACCACAGAAGGATTAAGACCAAGGAGAAGCTTAACTGAGTAGACCTAAAGCACATAGATCTGTGAGAGTCTTCCAAACAAGTGAGYGATCAAAGGGAATTCAACAGGTAACAAGTGACARGGTGAGAGGAAACTGCCTTAGGTTCTGCCAGGGGCAGTTTAGATTGGATATTAGGAAAAATTCCTCCACTGAAGGGCTGATAAGGTGTTRGAACAAGCTGCCCCGGGAAGTGGTGGGATCACAGTCCCGAGAACTGTTCAAAAAGTGTGTAGATGTGGCACTTGGGGACACAGTTTAGTGGTGGAATTGGCAGGGCTGGGTTAATGGTTGGGTTCAATGACATGAGAGGTCTTTACCACCAAAACAACTTTATAATCTAATATAGCAGCAAATATCTTTCCTTTTAACTCYAGTTTTTAACAAGGAGCTGTTTCACCCCTAGTAGGACACAGCATAATTAAGACATCACATCCCCACCACTGACACAGAACCTCTGACATTCAGGACCAAACAGGGAGGCATGAGAGGAGCCAGAAGCAGGAAATGTTGTCATTTTACCTCCAAATCCCTCAGGACTGGATGATCCTCAATGCCAGGGAAAAGCACCCTCATCGTGTAGGTTCGGTAGTCGAGGAAAGGGATCCCAGCTCCATCCAGGTCACTCGTCAGCTCGTGGATGTCTGTCTGGAGCTCTGCAAAGGCTGGCACAAGAAAAGAACAACTCAAGCAGCAGTGAAAATCCGGATCACCCTCACCAGGATGGGAACAGCCCCCCAGACCCACACGCACAAGATTAAGGAGGAGCAACACATGGAGGGGAAGAAGGTGGMCGAGAGCAGTGTCACCTTTCCCACAACACAGCCCTTCCCCAGGGACATGTGCCAAGGCTTTCTCTGGACTGTGAGTTATCAATTCCAGTTAGGACAGAGTGGAGAAAGCCTGGATTTAGGGAAAACAGGCCAAGTCAGATTAGACCCAGGCTTGAGCCACACCCACAGGGTTCAACACTGAGGTGTTTTGGCTCAAAGCTTTGTGGCTGGGCGACTCCCCTCTACCAACACTGCCACCGTGCCATCCTGCCTTCCCYATCCTACCTTCTTTGCACTCCAGAGCCACCCTGGACTCCAGGTTGTCCATCTGCATCTGCAGGCGCTTGAGGGTGAGGTCGCTCTCCCTGGACTTGCGCTTGTAGGCGATGAGCACGGCCACGATGAAGATGATGAGCAGGCCGCCGGCCACCGCGATGCTGACGATGGCTGGCAAGCTGAGAGGGCTGTCCGGGGAGATGTAGACCATCCCCGGGGAGAACTCCATCCCTCCCACACGGGCCTAGAGGGAAAGCAGCAAAGAGGTGTAGTGAAACTGTAAAACAAGCAGGGATGCAGAGGAACTCCATCGTCTCCCCGGCTGAGGGTGAACAGTGACATCCCCTCATCTCCCAAGCCAAAAGGGGAAGTGTTTGGATGTGGAACAGCTTAAAAACAGCTGAAATGCCAGATAGAATCACCTCTGTTGGCAGAGTGACAATGAACCCAACCAAAAAATTTGTGGTGAGACWATCACCAGTAACAATTTCTCCATATCAGCTTGGACTTCTCTCTGGGGTTTTCATTCCCCGTCCTGATGTGTTGTACTGGATGATGTCACTTGGTCCCAAAAGACACACAGAACACAGAGCTCGTGGTTATGGCYTGATGGGTCCTAACCCCACAATGGGGCAGGGGACACCTGACCYGGTCAGTACAAAAGTCAGAGTCACTACTTTCTTTCGACTCTTCCACCAGGTAAAACTGTACTCGGAAGCCTCTGGGATAATAACAAAAAACCTACAAAGGCCACAAAGCCTGGCCCATGCTCTTGACAGCCCCACATTGGCAGGGTGCCTGCAGATGCTCAGCAGTGGGACAGGGAGCTGAACACAGCTTTTTGTTCTCCACAMACTTCCAGGGGTTCCCAGCCTCTGGAAGAAGCTGCTGTGCAAGGGCCTTGGTTTTAATAAGCAGACAGAAACCCTGCAAGCGTTCCTGCTGCAAGCCCAACAAAATGTTCTGCTGGAGCAAGCCCCTGAGAGCCCACTTTTACAACATGAACACCGCTCCCAACAGGAATCCCGCCGGATACCGACGGCTTAGGGYTACTACAAGGCTGTTCAAGGCTATTTGTAGAGTAGGCGAAGCTTGAGCGGTGGCAGAAAAGCTCYGCTGAGTGGCCTGAAGTATAAAAAGAAGGTTTCTAGGGCTGTGCTGTGGTTGGGCAATGCTGGTTGTAGGTGAGCAGGAAGCTGGGAAGATGCCATGCGAAGAGCTGGAAGGATGCTGAGCCCCACCGCCTCAGCCCAGCCGAGCTGTGTCACAGAGAGGCACAGTCTTGCTGCCAGGCAGAAATGCAGTCAAGACCCCAGGGCTGAGTGTTCCCTCCTCCCACAGCCACTGGGACCACTGCAGTGTGGAATTAAACTGTTTGCTTCCTCCCTCACGTTTCCTCATATTTCTCCTCCACATCGCAGCCTGGTTGGGATCTCCATCCCGCTGGCTCTCAGTTCATCGGTGTCTCCAGCCTGCCTGGACACACATTAATCCCAGGCCTCCCATGGCTCAGCTCTGGAACCTACTCAGGTTTCCTCTCCAGGCTGCAGGAGGAAGAAACTGGCCCAAGGAGGAAGGGTTGGAGCCAGCAGAAGGGACTACAGAGCAGAATCATGAATTAATGAATTTTCCCAGGTGCTCTCCAGCACAACCCTTTCTGGGGACATGAATCTTTGTGACCTGAAAATTCCTAATTTCCATCCACAAGGTCCTCTCATGCCGTTTTGGGATGGGGTCTAGAAAGATAACGATGCCCACAATGAGAAACGAAACCAATCCTAAACTCATCTGATCAGGTAACAAAATTTCAAGATGACCATTTGGTACCATGACAATGGTGACTTGTAGAGCATTTTCAGTGGCCAAGGAACCTCAGATCCTTAGTTGGGGATGCAGCAGTAAAGAGTTTTTCCGTCTATTTCAGGATACAAGATCCAACTCACTTATAAATCCTGCCTGGGGCAGAAGTTTGGTGTTGCAATGTGACCTGCTCAAATGAGCAAACTACCAAGCTCACATCCTAATCCAAGCACTCAAAGCTGTTCCCTTTTGCCCAAGACCACTGTCTCAAATCCTCCCAGCAAAACTTGCCCACCAGCTCACACATTTTCCTTCCTGTCAGGGTGGATCAATAAATAATTAATTCTATTTCATTTTCTCTTTCCAACAGTGTCCCTTTTCCTCCAAGCCTCAAGAAATATCAAACTAGAATCAAAGAACCCCATCCCAAACCTCAGTGCAGGTCCATCCTCAAAGCTGGAAGAACAGCCTGTCTCCATGGGTGGGACTTCTCTCACCAAATATTCCATGTGCACATCCGAGTTAGACATTGCAGCATGATTCCAGAGTCAACAAAGAGAAAAACCACGTTCASGATGTGATTTATGTGAGCTGTCTCTCCTGCCTTTGACATTGGGATGAGACATTTGATTCAGTGGAAGTTCCCAATTCTCTCTATTAACAGTAAGGGGATCTAAGTTCCAAAAGGCAGATGTTCAAAGTCAGGCCCAGTGTGTTCCTTTCTAAAGGTGGTTTCAACACTGGGAAGGTCTCACAATCCACAACTAAAACTGCTATGATCCGAGGGAATCTGTCTCTTGAGGAATAAAGTCTATGAGGCTGCACTATTATAAGCATTTAAAAGAAACACAAGAAAATACCTAAGTTAAGTATGGCCCTACTTTATTCCTTGGGCCACCAAGCAGCTCTGGAGGAAGCTATTTTTACCTTCCAGAAGACTAAACATGAACTCACCATATTACCAAACCACAGTTTGGCCACCTGTTAAGACTGTTAATCATGAATTTGTCCTAAATGACACAAAGTGTTTGGTTTTCTCCAACAAAATCTTAGTGGCCACCTGTAGGAGTTCAGGAATTCTGAAGGAGCATCTTTCCTGGTGCAAGTTTGCCCTGGCCAAATGAAATCATCTCTGTTAGGATGAGATGAATCATGCCCTGAACTTCAGCTGCTGCATTTGACCATCTCTCCACTCCACACACAAAGATTCTGGTGTGATTTCCCACACTGCATTAGATACCAGCAACCCTTCAGGCATATTCCACGTCTTCCCTGGCATAGCCACTCGTGGATCTTCCTCACGTCTCTTTCTTTTCCTTGGAAAAAAACTTCCCTCCGAGTTTTAGTCAATCTTCTTTTCAACCGTGGCTCAGGCCTTTTATTTCTTGGCTGTTTTTTTTTTCTCAAATACTTAACTCTGTCATTGTGTAAAAGACAGCAGCACTAGATCAAAAGCGTGTTGACATCAATGTGTGTCATTGTCACTGCTCCTTCCCTTAGAAATAATCCCTGTGTTGCCGTGGCTGATTCACTCCCGTGGCCTCTTCTCAGATCGTGGCCGCCTCACTTCGCAAGACAGGGTTTGCTCAACAATTTGCTGAAGGTCACACAGTAAATCCTCGGCAGAATCAGGAGGAGGATGAGCTGCCTGTCAGTCATCCTGGCCAGCAAAGGGGTGTTTGTGTGGAACACAGGGATACCTTAGGTACCAGCCCGAGCAGCAGGGATGCTGTGCCATGCTGGAGGAGGCATTTTCCAGCCCTGGTTCCAGATGCAAAGTCCATCCTTGAGCACCTCCATCACAGATAACCTTCTGTATTCGAGCCCCAGCCCACACACTATTGAACAAGAAATCTGTAACTTGCCCTAACACTGGTGCTCATTACCAGGCTTCAGTGCCATCACCTTCCCAGGTTTCCAGCACTATCCCTCGTTTGACCAGCATCCTCAAAATGGGATTGTTTTTTAATCTTTGGCTTCACTTAAACTGTCCCAAGCTGCAGGAGCAGGGGAGACTTCCCAATTAATACAACCTGGCCAGATGTCCATCGCCCTGGGTCCCCAGGGGTGGATTACTGCTCACCCGACTTTGAGTTCTCTCTCTCCAGGATCGGCTTTGYCCGTCTCTGACTAACCATATGTTTAATTATATCCACGAAAATGACAGTGAACATTTATTGCCGTGCTCAAAAGCTTTGGTTTTTTTACACAGAGAAAATCTCTCCCCTCGTTAYTGCTCCTCTTGGAGCGCCTTAACGTGCTTTGCAGTGAATGGAGAGTCACGGTGTATTTGCATGGCTGGAAAGGATTATTGCCTCTATTTTCCAGATGACAAACTCTGGCACGGAGAAGTTAAGTAGCCACCGTGAGGACTCCCAGCAGCARCCGCAAACAAGACCCAAAATGGTCATTGTAAACTCTGCTTCCTGAAAGTTCCCAGAAAAAGCTTTTTAAAGAGCAGCGTGCCCCCATCAACCTCTCTGAGTGTCACTGCACTGAAATAAATAAATTAATACGTGACAGATACAGCTTTGGGGGGGCAACAGAGAGCTGGAAGAAAAGTTGTTCACRAAGAGTGAGAAACACTGATGTCAGTTGTCAGCTCTTGTTGTTCCCACCCACATCTTGGTACAACTCCAGCGTGTTTGCTGATATGCTGTTTATCAACAGCAGCATCAAGGAGCTCAAATTACCGAGGGGAAAGTAAAAAAGGAGGAAATAAATAAACAAACAGTGAGAGGAGGAGAAGCTCCTTCTGATGCAATCACCAGGTCCATTCTTCACAGATTCCAGGAAGGATATGCAGGAGCACACGAAGTATTATAGATGTCAAAACCTCAAAGTCCAGTCACACTATTGTCCATATCCTGCTTTTTTTTTAATCTCCTGCAYAAAGGCAAATTTTAGCCAGCAGTATGTGACCAACTGATGGGGACTGTGCTGAGTTTAACAGTGGCATGAGGAACATGTTACATTTATGATCTCACATGAGCATCAARGGTTCATACAAATACCAGGAGAGAGGCAAACTCTCCTACTGGCATTTGATTATGAAAGGTTTCTCACTGTCCACAAAGATCTCCAGGTCACTCTTCCACTGTTCTACTTGTCCAAGCTACCCTTGATGAGGATATTATATCAAAAATGGGCCCTGATGTTTCTGGGAAGGCAATTCCTTGGAGCTCTCTGCCAGCTGTTCAGCACTGCTGTGCCCTCCCAAGCCACCCAAGGAGCTGAGGGTGAGCTTCAGGCCCCACTTACCATCACCTTGTGCCTTCCRATGAGGTTTGGGGACTCACAGAGGAGCTGCACGTCCGACACGGTCACTGCACAGGGCTTCTCACCAACCAGAACGGTGTAGTTCAGTTTGGCATTCCCTCCTGCCACCGGTGGGATCAGGTTCTTGCCCTGCACAAAAACCCCAAATAAACATCAGGAAGGCGTTTCCTTTCCCCCTCTAGTTCATTCCTAGGATACAAGTGTTGATATTGTGCTTGATAGACATGGATGGCTGATCCCTGACAGTGTTCCAGGCCAGGTTGGATGGGGCTTGAAGCAAGCTGGGATAGTGGAAGGTGTCCCTGCCCATGGCAGGGGGTTGGAATGAGATGGTCTTTAACCTTCCAACCTAAATATGATTCTATTATGACATTTGTAGTTCACCATTTGCTAACACAGAGAGGAAAAGCCAATTTAGAAAGTCATGCAGAGAACAGCATGAGTGGCTACAGRCTCAAATCAGCCACAACAGCCTGTCCTGCTCCTCCCTCTCTGGAACTGAATGAGAAATGCTTCATCTAAATCCTGCACGACAAAGCCCTCACAAAATATAGTCAGGCAAGTCAGACACCTTTCCAAACATGCAAAAAGCATCTGCAGGTAAAACCATTTCTTTGCATATTCACCATGTAAAAACACTGATACAGAAATGCTCCATCATAAAATTCCTTCATTGCTGTGCAATTTACAGGAGTGACAAAGGTTTAAACAGGAGTGGGTTTGGGTTTAAACAGGAGTGGGTTTGGGTTTAAACAGGGGTGAGAGGAAGGTCTTGAAAGTCCAATAAAAGAAGCAGAGTTGGGTGTTTAACTGTCAGCCCTGTTGCAATGGTAGAAAATGTTCTCTGGTGAACAGCAGTGGGTACAAATTCAGGCTGCACACAGCATCAGGAGTTTATATTTTTTAGTTATGGGTGTTGGSACTGGTTGGTGTTTGCTGATGGTGACTCTGATATGGTTCCATGTGGTGCAAGGAATGGAGGACATTTCTGGGAYSCAATCAGGATGATTTATGGGGGTGCTGGCAGGCACAGAGAGGCCAGAGGCAGAATGTGTCAGCCCTCGGCCCCCATCTCACCTTCAGTATGATGGGGCTGCCTGGCTTCAGCTCCAGGATCCCCGAGGGGTTGAAAACCTCGAAGATAGGGTTGGGGTAGTAGGTGAAGTTGGTTTTGTTGAGGATCAGCAGGGACTGCACGTTGTCCAGAATGAAGCCAAACTCCTCCGGGCGCTCGGCCAGCTCAGACTGGTGATTGGGGTCCACAGCCAGCGCCGGGGCCTGGCAGGTCATCTCTGTGCTGTTCTGCACCTCGCAGTTCTGGGGAGAGAAACCCAACACAGAGGGTGTTTATGGAAAATAGGGAGCCTGGCAGGTCATTCCCATGCTGTTCTGCACCTCACAGTTCTGGGGAGAGAAACCCAACACAGGGGGTGTTTATGGAAAATAGGGAGCCTGGCAGGCCATTCCCATGCTGTTCTGCACCTCACAGTTCTGGGGAGAGAAACCCAACACAGGGGGTGTTTATGGAAAATATAGGGCCTGGCAGGTCATCTCTGTGCTGTTCTGCACTTCGCAGTTCTGGGGAGAGAAACCCAGCACAGGGGGTGTTTATGGAAAATAGGGAGCCTGGCAGGTCATTCCTGTGCTGTTCTGCACTTCGCAGTTCTGGGGACAGGAACCCAGCACAGGGGGTGTTTATGGAAAATATGGGGCCTGGCAGGTCATCTCTGTGCTCTTCTGCACCTCACAGTTCTGGGGAGAGAAACCCAACACAGGGGGTGTTTATGGAAAATGCCCCCATCCCTCCTGGTGGGCAGATGGCTCCCAGTGCTACCCCACCTACTGCTGGGCACAGGGAGGACCAGACCTCCGTGGTTATCCTGGGACAGGCTGGTGCTCCACTGCTTCCAAACATTCCCTGTCCCCATCACAYGCTGGGGAGGGGTCGGGAAAGCCTTGCTGGGGCAGGTGTGTGGAGTAGTTTGCACTTTGATTGGGCATCCTGTGCCTCTTGGGAGAGCTCAGCCTCTGGGGCTGCCAGTGTCAGCATCTTTCCCTAACTCCATTTCCTTCTGGAAACAGAAGTTTCTTCCCTTTTTTTCCGTACGGCACAGATTAGTCRAAGCCTTGCCACCACCCTGCAATTAGAGCTCACACTCTGGTTATTTCTCCAAAAGCGTTTGTGCAGTTGTGCTCAAGATCCCAGTCTGGACATTAGGTTACCTGAAATGAATCCCAGGAAGCTGGAGAAGCAAAGACAAACGTGTAGGCCCCAGAAGACCCTGAAGTTTGTTTCCAGCCCTGCCAAAAACCTTCTTTTTTTTGTGTGTCCTTCAGGGCTGAGATAGTGTTTCTGGAAGTAAGTCCTGCCCTCTTTTTTGGGCTGCAATAGGAGATCTCAAACTCCAGAGTTGTCAGGCAGCCTCTGTCCCCCCCCGTGGCACGTCCCCTCCCCAGCTCTGCAGTCACACTCACGTTGACGTGCTCCTTCCCGCCGTGCTTTGCCCGGATCTGAGGGTTCTGGATGAGGTCCAGGTGAGTTCCCCACACTGCAATGGGTGTGTTGCCACTGGAGAAGAAGAAATGGAATTAAAGGACGAACCCAGCAAATAGAAATGGGCGATCTGCGTTCCCAAATGTTGGCTGCAGCGTATCTGACCACGTCTCGTAGTGGGGAAGGAAGAACAAAACAAACAAATAATTTTTCATTCATRAGGGGAGAAAAAAGTAAAGACAAATGCTTGCTAAAACTACCACGTCAAGCAGCATCTGGGTGTTTTTCATTGTCAGGACTCAGCAATCACAAGTATTGATAATAACAATGGAGATTTAAAACGGGCTCTTCAAAACAGTCCTCAGACTGTRTCTCCTAAATCGCTTCGGTGAGTCAGAGAATCACAGAATATCCTGAATTGGAACTCACAAGGATCATCCAGTCCCAACTCCTGGCCCTGCACAGACATCCCAACAATCCCACCCTGTGCCTGAGAGCGTTGTCCAAACACTCCTGGAGCTCTGGCAGCCTTGGGGCTGTGACCATTCCCTGGGGAGCTGTTCCAGTGCCCAACCCAAAAAGCCCTCACAGATCCTGTCCCATGGAAGCAGCTCTTGAGGATTCAGGGCTACCCTGGTTGAGGTGTATAACCCCATATCAAACCTGCTATCAAGCCTCACCCTGAATACGATAATGTCACCTCAGGGAACTTTTTGGTGCCACCAGGGAACTCAATCCTGCAGTAGTTAGAAAAAAACCAGCCAAAGTCTTCTGCATAAAGCACTGGCTTGGTTTCCATGTGGTGGCCCAGGCAGATCAGCTCTGCCACGTGTGTTGGATCCAACATGAACAGAGATTTCCAGTTGCTCTGTCCCCTTTGCTCAGGCAAGGGCCAATTTCCTGGAAAGCCAATTCATGCAAGCCACGAGCCACAAGCACCTGGGGGGTTTTGTCRCTTTTGTGGGGAGATGTAGCTGGAGCCCTCCTCATTCCCGGAAATCACTGTCACCACAAGGAAGCAGCTCTCAGAAACACTCTCCTCTCCTTTCCCCTGCCTCTTCCAGCTGCAGCCAGTTATGCTCATTGTGGGGCTTCAGGGAATGCAGGGGAAGGAGGAAGGAAACGGCAAAGGACCTTTCCCRGGCTTCAGGAGGGTTGGCATTGGACGCCACATCCAGGGAAGGGTTCACCGCAGGCAGCTTTGGCCATCCCAAATCAAAGCAGCTCTGCTCTGCCAGGGTGAGCTCTCCTGTTGCAGCACGAGGTGGGGGCAACCTGATCCGGGGCTGGAGGGAGAAGAGTTATCCAAGAAAGCAGAACCTTCCCCTGTCAGGGCTCGCACAGCCAGGACAGGATGAGGAAATCCATCAGCAGACAGCCCCATCTCCAAGGGTTTSCCAGAGTGAGGAGTGCTCTCAGCAGTTTCAGCACCTGCCTCTACAAGTCCCCTTGGAAACTGTCCAGGATGCAATTTATTTCCTGCTGGGAATGGGAGGCCGTGTGGAAATCGATGGGATTGGGAAAGGAAAGCTCAGGATCCCTTTCCTGCCTCCAGGCGAACCTACACATACAGGAAAGGTGAACCACGTGCATTATAAATGAGAAAACACCAGACAATAAACACTCTGTGAGAAAGGAGCATCCCAARTTCTTGCCCTCTGAAATCATCAGCTGTGATGGGAAATTTCTAATGGGAAATTTTATGGGGCAAACCCACATTTTGCTGTTTCCATAAGATCTCCTTGGGTGAGTTTTCATGAATGCATCCTTCTGGAGTCACACATCTGCTTACAAGAGACCTTCCCTTCCCTGCCTTACAGATAAAAACGCCCTCTCCCCAAAACTCAGCTTCCCAGCAAGTATTCCTGACATCGACCAGGGAGAGCTCGTTCACCAAAAAACCAGGAGAGAAGTGTATAAACCAAGCTGTTCTTTCTCCACTGTCCTGGTTCTTCTGGATTTTGGCTGTGAGCCTCCATAATAATAATAATAAAAAATATTATTTTTATTGCTATTATTATATAATTTAATAATAATATCGATACTAATATTATTAATCCCTGCTGATTCAAACTAGAAGGGATTTTGTATCYTTACTCAGCTGAAAGTTTTCCATGTTCCAGACATATCCAATGTGTGAACACACGTACAGGTGAGTGTGAGTGTGTCTGTATAAACAAAAATGCTTTTATTTAATCAACCAAGTCTGTGCACACAGTTTTAAACCCACRTGTCAAAAATCCTGTGTTTGGTTTGGAAACTGAGCTTGCAGGCTCAGAGCACAGGTTTTAAGCACAGCCACAGCACCTGATCAGAGAGAGGGACATTAAAAAGGCAAAGCAGTTTTTTGTTTGCTGAAGACATAAAATCACCCCCAAACCCTCTCTGGCTTGAAAATAAAGTAAATAAAACTGTTCCTTGCCTTGACAATCACCAGCCATTGGCTTTTGTGCCTGCAGCTGGATGCTCAGTCAGGTGGGATGAGAGCCTGGAGACCTGCTGCTGCCCAGCAAAATAACAGAGGTGCCAAGAGCTCTCTGAATTTAACTCTTTATTGCCCCAAAAGACCCTGAGTATCATTTTCTGCCTGCAGACTCAGGTAATTGCTGGACGTAACTCAAATCAAACCCAGATCAAAAGTATTAATGGAGTCTCATAAAATTTTATTTACTTGCCAGCCCAGCGTGACTCTTTTTTTGGCTACAGAAGTAAATTAGCAGTAATCTTTTCTTTATTGTCTTGAAAAGTGGCCCTTGAAAAGGTTTTAAGCCAGGCTTGGTGTGTTCATTCGCTGGTTTTGCAAAGCAAAATCATCCCTCCCTGGGAACAGCTCAGCCCCACAGCCAGGAGTGATGAATCAGAGAAGCAGAGTGSATTTGCTGGAATTAATCATTCCACACCACAGATACACTGAGGAACAGTCTCCACATCCAAATGCCTTCTCTGACTTATTTCTTGCTTCATTCTCAGGGCTGGAGTTGGCTGTTTTCACCCAGCTCTGTGTGGAGGGCTCACACTAATGCTGGTCTCTATCACGAGCTGCTGGATGGAGCTGCACAGTTATAGGGCCTGAAACTGTCCCCGACACCCTGAACCTCCGTGGTAATCCTGGATGTTCCATCTGCTCTCTCTGCACCCTCCTCCAAGGTTGTGCTCCTTTGGAGTGACCCAAAGGTACATGAGAAAGAGGATGAAATTGGGTAGGTCTGGTTAAAATGAGGCACCTGAGAAGTTGATGCTTTCTGATTTCAGACACTGAAGAAAACAAAGGGTAGAGGTTGTACCCAAAAGTGTTCCACCCCTGGAAATGTTCAAACCAGCCCTGGAAGTGTTCAAAAGGTGTTGGATGTGTCACTTGGGAATGTGATTTAGTGGTGAACATGGCAGCACTGGGGTAACAACTGGACTCAACTATTTTTTCCAACCCTAATGATTCCATGAATGGTGAGACAGGTGGAGTCCCAGCCATCCATCCTAGCACCTACACACCCCATAAATAAGCTGGTACCCCCTAAACAAGCACCTCACCTTAATCTCCACTATTCTGGGAGTTGRGATGGGAGATCCCATCCATCCATCCATGGGACACAGAATCCCTGCACCCCCAGGCTGGGCAAAGCTTTGCCAACACACCTGAGGCCAGATGGAGGAAGGTCCCCATGCTGCAGCTTTCCTGGGATATTAGGGAATTCACTCTCCTAGGCTGTCAATCTTCCACCTTTTAAGTGGCACTGAACTCACTTTAATAAGGAAAGGAGCAAAGTGATTTCTCATTTCACTGATAACCTGGACTCTGACTGAAAATAAAAGCCCCAAATGGAAAATCCCGTGACCAAAGCTTCAAGCCCAGCGTGCAAAGACTCAATCCGGCTAAATCAGTAAATTCCCTCGCGGTAATTAAAGGCACTAATTGATTTGTGAAAACATCTTCGGGATGGGAGCTGAACTGGGGGGATTTACAAGCCCTGCTCCTAATCCCCTSATGCTCCAATCAGTCCAGTTTGACAGGGAAGCAGAGAGCTGCCGTGGGTGAATGAGGGGAGRCTAAGATTTCTTATTTTGTATCTTTTCAAGGAAATACCAGTGCGTTTAATGACCAATTTCTCCCTTCCTGAGGCTGTTTCTGCAGGCTTCTGAGMGCTTGGCTGTCGCTTTGATGCCTTCCACAGCCAGGGCAAGCGCTGCTCTCAGGCACCTTCATGTGAACCCTGTGAATTCACCAAAGCAGCATCAATGGGGTGGAGAGAAAAAGGGAGCCCTAACGAGGAGAAAGGCCCTTGGATAGGGCAGGGAGCAGGGCTCCCGTTGTGTTTCATCTCGGGACGGAGCCCTGGGGCTCTCAGGCACCATGGCCAAGCAAGCAGTGCTCAGTCCTAAGGCATCAAGTCCGTGAAGGCTGTGGGAAATGCAGGAATTTCAGGTCCATGAAGGCTGTGGGAAATGCAGGAATTTCAAGTCCATGAAGGCTGTGGAAAAGGTAGGAATTGCAGCTTGCAAACTGGGAGAGCCTGAAACGGTTCATGGCTTAAACATTGCTAAAATCCTCATAGGGCTTTTGCCCACCATAGCAAACTGCGACCACCGAAGCCACCCCTCCCCAAATACACCTAATAATGGAATTTGGAGTGTGGGGGGAACTTGGGATGAGATAAAGGGGATATTATTGTCCAATTATCCCAGGTCTAGGGAGAAGGATGTATCTACAGGTGATACTGGAAGAGGCACCGGGATGCTGGTGGCTCAAACATTCAGGGGAAGCTGCCGATGAGCAAAGCACCCGCCCAGGGGCAGAGGGCGAGCACAGCCCAGCTCAGGCTACAGCAGGGGCTGGACGAGAGAAGGGAGGAGGCGAACCCTGGGAGGTGGGAATTGTCTCTTTGTCCTTATCGAGTGAGCTCAGCTGGGATAACTCCGCCGCCGGGAGAGTGCCGGGACATTCACACGGAGCCTGGGGGTGTTCGCTCTGCTGATGGGACAGAATGGGCTCAACTGGGCTGATGTAATGGGCAGCTGTATCTTCTTACGAGGCGTCAAAGACTCCCAAAGTGTCCCGTGATCCACAACATTCCATCATCCAGCTGAAACTCCCYGCCCCGGGGGAGGTACCTGGGTGTTCCCACCCGAACCTGAGTGACTAGAAACACAACAGATGTTGTGTTCTACCTATTTCCTCCATCATCCAATGGATCCAGTCTGTGACTATCCCTTTGACCAACAGACCTTGAAATTGCAGCAACCAAGTCTTGATGTAAGAGCTGTGAGTGGTGAGATCTTTSTACTCTCATTGTTTCCTTCTATTTCTTATACACTTTACGTGATATTTTTGTACATTTATATTTTCATATTACTATAGATAATAACCAATATGACTACATACCTGTTTTCCTCTGCAACCAAATTGTGCTATAATAAACCCATATGCATACGTATACATACACACATATATTTATTTTTGAACACTGATCATTCAGTGTCATTTCACTCTAATCCACCCTGAGGGATCTGGGAAGTATCTCTGCACAAATTCTTGGTGGACACAAAGCTTGGAAAGCAGTTTTCTGTGTTAGGACAGCACTGCTGCATCAGAAAACCATGGGAGGGGATGCCCATGGGATGCTCACCTGAAGATGCTCCACTCAGGCTCGATCCTCAGGATGGTGGGATCCTCTACRTATTCATAATGCAGCTCCTGATGGATCTTGGCCTTGTCCACTCTCACAGACACCTTCACCTTCTCAAAGCCTTCATAGGAGGCAGTGGTGTTGCAGACAATGTGCTTGGTGGATCTCCTGGAAGCAGGAGAAAGCAAACATGAACCAAGTGCTACCAGCAGCAAAACAGTGTCAAAAATAACCCAAATACTTAATCTTATGTCCTGTGACCCAAACCTATGCACTGAAGCAGTGAAACTCACTGCTACAGGAGCATAAATGCTTCACACTATCTGAAGAAGTGACATTGGCTTTTCACTGGTTTAAATAAAACCACAAGAGGCCTCATTTCTCAGGTCTCAGAGTACAACATGAACCCCAAGGCGAGTCCAAACCAGACCTCTCTCCAGGAGTATTTCTCTATGATTAAATATTGGATGGATGTTTCCTTCCTCCCTGCAGACATGTGCAGCAGCAGCAGCTCATAAAAGGGGTGTTTGCACCTCAGCTTTGCAGGCTGGGATCGTAAAGTTTACCTTGCATTAGGACTGTGAGCCTTGCTTAAGTGCAGTTTGCAGCGTGCCTGGGACCTTTGGAAAGTGCTAATACAGTGGGAAGCATTTTATGGTTATATTTAAAGAGGATTCTGCATAAATCTTTCCTTTTTGGCGAGGCTCAAAACCAGCTCCAGGTCTGCATTCCTTTCAAAATGAGTCAAAAATCCAGGTACTGAACATTCTCAGTCTCCCCGGTCCTGTGATTTGTGATGCAGCCTCATCTCATACCCCTAAAATAGGGGTGTAGGTCACCTTCCCTGACYGCACCCTCCAGCTGCCCTCTAAATCCCCCTGAAAGACAATGCTCAGTCTCTCCTGAAATTCCGCAGTCTCTTCAGTGAGCGTCTCCAAGCAGCTGTGGCTCCCACCTGGCATTTCAAATCACAAGCTGTGACCTCACCCTGCTGAGTTTTGGATGCTGGATCGCTCCAGAGTCATGACAGGCAGCTAAAGAGGATCCCCACAGCCAGCAGAGGAAAGGGCATTGCCCCAGGGCAGCGGTCCCAGGTCTCCAGGGAATGAGCCCTTCCCCCGCCAAGGAYGCTCTGGGAGGAATGTGCCAACTTCATCTTCAGCCCCCATCGACACTGGCAGCAAAATGTGTTGCTCTGGGTCGTTCTGAGCTGCGGGAGCCCCTGGGAATGGGATTGGGGCTCATTCTCACAGGGATCAGGGAACATTCCGCAGGTAACGCTGACATTAAGCCTCTCCGAAGCGCGATTGAACAGGAGCCAACCCAGAGCTAAAATGTTGCAAATCATCCATTTCTTAGCACTACAGGACTATTCYGGGATAAAAGCACTGATGTTGTCAGATTTTCTTTGTCACCTCTACTAAAGCAGGGACATGAAAATGAATCTTTTAAACGACGCACTCCCCGAGCAAGTAGCAGAGCGCAGGACCGTGGAGAATTGCACTGAAATTTGACAAGAGGCCACGGGAAAAAGCACATCAAATACCAGTCAAAACAATGAAATAAATCCTATTCTCTCTCCCCAAAACATGCCCAGAAAGGCTGTGCATGGTGCAGAATGCACAAGTCCTCTTGCTCCATAGACGTGGCCGTGGGCAAAGGAGGCACTTGAGGGACAGGGTGCCGGGGCTGCAGGAGAAATCTCTTGACTTTAGTTGGCWTTTAATCTTTCACACTTGGCCATGGGCAGCAGGAAGGACTCATCTGTACCTGTAGAAGAGGCAGGGTTGTCGCCCAAAGGTCACGATGACGTTGCTGCCAGCGTTGAGGTTGTTGCCTGTGATCGTCACCTGGGTGCCGCCCGACACGGGTCCTCGCTTGGGCTTCAGGTCAGAGAGCGTCAGGGTCTGTGGAGGCAAAGGGTGGGGTTGAAAACACGAGTTCAGACCCAGCCCCAGTCTGTTCTCACCCCTCCAAAGTCAGACCTGCCCTCGTACCCACTCAGAAATACCCTTATAAAGACAGTTCCATGCCTGGAGCACCTGGAGTCACAATCTCCCATCTCCACTGCGTGCTTGGCACAGCTCGGGGACGTTTTTGCTGTCACACAACACCAGCTCTGCAGGGTAACTCGGGGCTTGAATGGATTGATTGGATCTTAATGGGGAATCTCCAGCTCCAAACTGTGGAGCTCACAAAGGATGAAAATTGTTTGGTCTTGAAAAGATCACTTGACCTTATTGATTCYCAGGATCACAGAATGGTTTGGGTTGGAAGGGACCTTAAATATCATCCAGTGCCATCCCCTGCCATGGGCAGGGACACCTTCCACTATCCCAGGTTGCYCCAAGCCGCATCCAGCCTGGCCTTGGGCACTTCCAGGGATGGCACAGCCACAGCTTCTCTGGGCAACCTGTGCCAGGGTCTCACCACTCTCACATCCAAGAWTTCCTTCCCAATATCCCATCCAATCCTGCCCTCTGGCAGTGGGAAGCCATTCCCCCTTGGATGGAGGAGAGCTGCAGCTCAGCAGAGCATCTGAGTTCATTCTTGCCTCTCCCACATGGAATCCCAGAATCATTGAGGTTGGAAAAGACCTCCAAGATCATAGAGTCCAAACTGTGACCAATCTCCACCTTGTCACCCAGCCCAGAGCACTGAGTGCCACATCCAGTCATTCTCTGAACACCTCCAGGAGTGGTGACTCCACCATCTTCTRGTGCAATTCCAATGTTCCACAACCCCTTCCATGAAGAAATTCCTTCTGATGTCCAACCTGAACCTGCCCTGGTGCAAAATGCCCTTGCATGACCTCAAATCTTTCTCTTCTTGGATGCTAAAACAGCCTCATCCCACACTGACACATGGGGGTGGTGCTCCTGTCAAGGTCCCCTCTGGAATACCACAGCCACAAAAGCAGCACTGCCCAGCTGAACACCTTTTCCCTTTTCCTGCTGGTTTCCTGAGCCTCTTTTCCAAGCCTAACCCAGCGCTGTGTTAATGTATCAAAAAGGGGCACAGTTCCTTTAGAGGCCCCAAATCTCAAAACTCTTTTTCTTGCCCTCCTACTCTCCCTTCTCCCCCAAATCAAGATAAAATACTCGCGCTCTGAAGGCACGGATCCCCCTGCTACCACAATGCGGAGAGGAGACATCAATATTCAGGGACAAATTTGGAGTTACAGTTTATTCTTTCATTTGCATTTTAATAGAAAAACTTTCCATTCAGTCCCAAGTGAAAAGCTACTATATGCATTTAAATGAAGATTATTTCTTTTCCCCCCCTCTCTTTAAGAATGATGACACAAGTGCTCGAAGCTCTCAGCTCCTCTGAACGAGCAGGTACATCACGCACTCACCTTATTGAGCTTTGGAGACCATTAATCCGTGTTTATAGAACCACCTGACACACACCACAGCTCTCACTTCCACACACACTGAGCCTCCTCTCTTCCCGGCCCCCTCTGGTTTAATCATTTTGAAAAACAGCGGCAAGATTCCCATTTTTCCGTCGCGCTCCTATTCGAAACGCAGCTCTTGGAGGAAGGGCAGGACATGAAAATCAGACTTACAGMTCTGTAGAAGGATCTGCTGTCAGAGCTGGACACTTYTTGTGTTTAAATTTGACTGGTTTTTACGTGATGGTTTGGAAGCTGGTTTTATGCTTAGAACCATGGAATTTTTTAGGGTTGGAAAAGATGCATAAAATCATTGAGTGTGAGCATTAACCCAGCACTGCCAAACCCACCACTAAAGCAGCTCTCTAAGCACCTTGAACACTTCCAGGGACAATGATTCCATCACTTCCATGGGCAGCCTGTGCCAATGCTTGACAACCTTTTCATCAAGAAATTCTCCCTAATATSCAACCTGAACCTCCCTGGCACAGCTTGAAGCCACTCCCTCTCATCCTGTCCCTGTTCCCTGGGAGCAGAGCCCGACACCCTCTGGCTGCCCCCTCCTGTCAGGGAGTTGTGCAGAGCCAGAAGGTCCCCCCTGAACCTCCTTTTCTCCAGGCTGAGCCCCCCCAGCTSCCTCAGCTGCTGCTGGTTCTCCAGCCCCTTCCCCAGCTCCGTTCCCTTCCCTGAGGAGCCCAAAATCAAATCCAGGATTCGAGGTGGGGCCTCAGCASTGCCAGCACAGGGGRATGGGCACTTCCCTGGTCCTGCTGGCCACRCTATTCCTGACACAGCCCAGGGGCCATTGGCCTCTTGCCCACCTGGACACACCTGGGCTCATGYTCAGCCACTGTTGACCATCACCCCCAAGTCCTTTCCCACTGGGCAGCTTTCCAGCCCCTCTGCCCCAAGCCTGGAGTGTAATTTTCTAGGAATATTCTCTAACATTCTCTATTAATGGGATAAAAAATGCAGGAGGAGTATGGAAATGCAAAAGATGCCCTTCAGTACTACTTCTTCATTTTTAGAGTACCCCCTCAAGCTCTGATAGTCACTCCTCTTTAATCTCTTATTGATGGACACTTCCACCAGTGCAAATTCCTGCTGACCAAATTGGCTGATGCTGGGAGGTGACCTCCAATCTCRGAGAAAACAGGTTGAGAATGGCCAACTTGGTATCCACACCCTACACAATATCACTGCAGTAGTATTGATTCAGAAATCATTTGGGAACATTCAAGTTAAAGACCCAAAAGACCTTTGTCCCACCCCTGGATGGGCTCCCTGCCCTCTCCTTGGAGGAGATAAACCAACCATGACCTTTTGAGGGTCCTCACAGGCCACAGCTACACCAGGAACACTCCTTGGCAAAGCCTTGCTGTGTCTCTCGGGCCAGTCTTACAAATGGGTTTGTGGCTCGGCTTTCAGAGTTGTGATCAACCATTAATTATTCACAGTGGCCTTCATAAATATTGCACAGCCTGTTCACAGGAGAACTCCAGGCTATCCACCGTTTCCTTGCTGGTGGAAGGTGGTGGAAAATGCACAGTGGGTCTTCTCCAGGCTGAAGTGGAGAGTGACATTGAGGGAAAGGGGACAGGAAATTTTCTGCACCTTTCTAGGATTTTGTCTACTTTCCTCAGCTCCCCAACCCTTTACTTTCCTCCAGCAYCTCCTCCACAGGGAAGTGCCACCAGAGCTGTGTCTAAACTGACCCCATGGAGCTTGGCAAGACCTTGGTTCCCACTTCATTCCTCCTGGGAACACAGGAGGAGCGAGATGTGGCTCACACACAGTTTCCTTTCTGTAGGTTCAACAGTAGCAGCAAGAGGGGAAAGATGGAAAGGATGGATGGGAAATGCTCTCCTAGGACAAGGATTCTAGGAGCAGACCCAGGAGAGATCAGAGTAGCCCACAGCACTTGCACTGAGACACAATATTTTCATCTAAAGGTAAACTTGCTCCAGCAGCTGAATTGAAAAGTGAATGTAATATTTTTTTTCATTGAAAGACTGGGGCAATAATCACAGCAAGAAAATGAATAACTTTAGAAAAAAAAAATTTCATTTAGATCATCATAAATTTAATTTCAGCTTTGTTTCCCTGTTGGCTTATTGTACTTTCTAAAGCAATTTGCAGTTTTTGATCACAGATGAGTTTAAAACAAAGGAGCGGCTCTTTGAATTTAAGAGTTCTGGTTAGAGAGGTGGAGAAGAACTGTTCTGGCATCTCTAAACTAAGCCACCTCTTTCTTAAAACACTGAAATTAAATACTCTGTTGAGTCCAAACCGTCATCTCTTCCAATTCTTGCAGGACACGGAAAGGCTGAACYTCTTGGCCAACTTTGACCAAGTTTTCCTTCAAACCTTTTGAAAAGCAATTTTCCAGAAGATTTGCTGCGAGTCAGGCAGCGACATTTCTCTCCCAGGTGCTGCCCTTCCTCGGTTTTCAAACAYCTTCTTTCCCTTCAAGCTGCCACGCGCCGCTGCAGGATGCCAGGGCGCGTAGAGATTGCCGCAACAGCATCTCTGCCTTCCTGGCAGAAAAATCCAAGGGAGCCAAAAAAACACAGCTCCCGCTGTGAAATCACCGGACACAGGATAGGGAATGTGATGGGCAGGCTGGAGAGTGTCTGTATTTGGTTTTTTTTTTTTTTTTGTCTAGCACAAAGGCGTGGAGCTATTCAGCAGAGAAAACCCTGTTGACTCCGCGCTCGCGCCCTGGCAGGCGGGAAGGCGGCAAGCGGAGGGGAAAGCTGTCACAGATGGACACGGCTGATCGAAAGCAGACAGTAATTCCAAGAGGAGCAAAGGTGACACGTTGGAGTGTAATGTCCTGGAAAGAGCCCTTCTGTCTGCCTGGTCGGGGCTTTCTCTCGAGGTGTTTCTCTGCCCCCGCCACAGCAACACCTGAGCGACATTGGAAAACGTGGGGAAAGGAGAAATTTCTGTGGCTCGAGGGGGAAATCRAAGACATTTGCATTCATTACAAGTTCCCTTTGCCATAAAGAAATGCTCAGGCATGCGAATAATTTCAGAAGAGACCCATTCCTTTGCAGGAGTCGAGAGCTTTTGATAGGAACAAAGGGAYCCTCTCATCTCCTACCTGCACAGATCTGCACAGATCAAGGCCAGACAACACTTGCATGTCCCCAGCAAGGGGCCTTAGAGGAATAATCAGGTCTCCTGGACGAGGAACATCATCAGAAAGGAGGAAAAAAGCCCAAGTCGAGTGTACAACATGTGTTTGCACTTGAACTGAAGCTCAAGCTTGCAGGGGTCTCTCRTTTCATCACGGAGAATCCTAAACAGTTGCCCACCAGCACTGAGCCCCGGTCATATCCTATGGCTCACCAGCAGCCTGAGCTGGATGCGTCCTGATCCCAGTGCTCCTGGTGGGGATGGGATGGAGAAACACCTGGGGGAGTCCAAGAGTGAGGAGAAGGAAACCCCACCATGAGCATCACACTCCTGCTGCTGAAGATCTCAGGGTAGTAATGTCTGGTGGCAACTTCCAGGTTTCTTCTGGAAGCCACTGGTGCCTCCAGCCATAGGGGTGCTGGTAGCAGGAGCATCACACCCAAGAAAAATAAGATATCAGGGAAGGGTTTTTTCCTTTTTCTTTTTCTCCCCCCTTTTTTTTGCCAATTTTTTTTCTTTCCTGCACAGCATTTTTAACTATTAATGAGAATTTTCTGTACTAATTTGCACCATGGCCRTATGGAACTGTAACTGGACTAATAATCTGGACTATTATTAGATTGTTAAAACTTTAATTAGACTGGCTATTTTTGCTCGGAACAAGACGTGGAAAGGAAATGGGATGAACCATTCGGTGCACTCAGAACAGCAGCGAAGAGCTCGGAGGCTCAAYGTGGTGAACGACAAAGGGGACCCAGGCCAAAGAGAACTTTTTTCAGGGACTTACCATGAAGTAGTAGAGCTGTGAAGACCTGGCCATGAACTCCGGCTTGCACTCGGCCACGCAGATTTCCACGAATCCCGCGTGCTGGCTGGGCTTGGCCTCCCCCATCTCACACACGATCCTGGGGGGAAAACACCGACCAGGAGCAGAGTTAGAGGGGTGTTTTGGTGGTGTGGTGAGGTGAAGCTGGAGCAAAGAGCCCACAGTGCCAGGGAATGGACTGTAGGCTTAACCCACCCTCTTCTGTCCCATCCAGAATCCAAATTTTGGACTAAGTTATTCTTTAGGAAGTGGTGGTTTCTGTGTGTGACATGCTGAGGTGGTGTAAATCTACACAGTGTCACCTAAATACATAGAGAAGTGCTGGGCTGAGGTCTGGCTCTGTCCCTCTGAACTCCAGCCTGGCATGGTGGAGGCAGCTCTAAGGTTGCATGGTCATTCCTGCACTAATTAAGAGGGTTTTTAGGATTGCTGTCTTYCAAACTGGAATTGAACACCTTGGGGTGACTGCCTGGTGAAAAACAGGATAACTTCAGGGCATATGCCATGAGGATCATCTAAATATGCAATCCAAACACAGTAATAAATGGATTATTAAATTAATGGATTATCCTGAGCTGTTCATGAGGAATGGCGTCTTCCATTCCTCAATTCCCACATTGGAGTGGACTCCTTGGAAGGCCCTACAGGTAGGAATGTCATTAGGTGTGCTGTGGCCTTTGGTCTGCCACACACCCAACTTACTGCTCTGCTGGGATGTACCCTTCCACCAGCGGCTTGCACTCCACGCCGGCCACTTTGACGTGGGACGCGATRTCCCGGAATTCCAGCCCCAGGTTCTCCCCACGGATGGTCACTTTTGTCCCTCCCTCGCGAGGACCCGTCAGAGGGTTGATCTGGAACAAGCCAAGGGAAGGGAGAACAATCAAACCAGGCACCAGGATTCTCTCAGGTGAAAGAACAGGCAATACCAGGACTTTTTGGGATCGCTAGAGACACCTGTAATTATAAACGCTGAACAACCGAGGGAACAAACCTACTCCAGATACTCAGAGTACGCAAAATTCTGCCCCAGACCTCATTTGCCCTCTTTTAACTACTTGCAAAACATCCAGGGATGAGTAGAAGGTGTTTGGGTAGGAGCAGGGATTTCTGGTGCTGCAGCTGAGCTCTGCACTTTGTGGACATGAGCCACGGAAAGGCAGGAAAGGGACACGGTGGAAAGAAATGGGAGAAAGAACAAGACAAGGACTTAARGGGTTGAGCCAATCACTTGAAATCCTAAATTCCCAGCCCAGAGCACATGGAGCTTTGGATCTGTTCTGGAGGTGGGTAATGGTTACGCAACAGAAACTCAGCTGAAAGTGTCCACCTGAAATAAAACCAGGCAACCACAGCAGGAACAGGGTGTCAGGTCGGGTGTGGCGTGGGTGGACGGTGACTGAGACAGAGCAGACTGGAAGAGCCCCAGTTTCTCTCACAGGAGAGCTGGGGCCATTGAGAGGGCAGGCAGGGAGCATGGACAGATTATTTGTGGAGCAGGAGGCCTCTGAGCCCCAGCACGAGACGAGCAACCATCCCAACCATCCCAAACATCCTGGTGGCTGCTGGAATGAGGTTTGCATCCCAGCCTGGCCCTGCACCAGGCCCTAGCAGGGTCTTGCTCCATCACCTTTGTTCAGAGCCAGGTGCAAACCAGCACTGGAACTGTCTCAGCCTTGGAATACCACCAGAATCATGGGGCTGGCCCTTCATTATCTCCATCCTGCCCTTCCGATTCCTCACCGTGCCCAAACGCTTTGCCTACTTGAAAGGGGCTCAAACGCATTCCCTGCTGCCCACTTGGGATGCCATGGCTGCCATCTGCCAGCTCTGGCAAGGCTGTCTCTGCAGTCAGGAAAGGGGAATTCCCTGTCTGAGGTCCATACCCACCGGCCCATGGCTCTGCCAAGTGGGAATCTGAGGCTGGCAGCTCTGCCCTGGAGTAGCAGTTGGACTGGCAGGGAAAGGCGAGGCACTGGGAGGAGCAGAGCTGCTCCCAACTGCTTCCCAGCACCGAGTCTGGCAGCAGGGTTGGTGTWATTCCCACCCAAAGGGCAATTTTTAGGAAGTCCACCTTTCATAAAAGCAGAGAGAGCCAGGCACCATTAGGGGATATTTAATTTTAGRTGCCATGAGCCACCTCCTCAAGGTGATTGCCTTTGCTGTGACTCTGCAGGGAAAACCAGAAGTTATAAATTAATAGCAAAGTGGTCACAGCCCAGAGCTTGGACCTGTTGGCTTCTGTGTCACAGTCACAATCTCTGGGGCACAAGATCCCTGCAGCCYGCCCATCTCAGGTCCAAAAACCAGACAAACACCACCTGAGCCACCAAAATCAACAGATACTGAAGTCCTAAAATGAAAATAGCACAACATTTATGAAGTGGATAGGTGAAATGATTGTTTGAGTTAGCTGGAGGTTTGACCTTTGGATGGTCTGTGGTGATGAGCTTGATAGGCAGGGAGAAAATGGAGAAAAAGAGAATGAGAAAGGAAAAAGAAAAAGAAAAAGAAAA